>CM075815.1:23636139-23871606 GCA_037975025.1 Excoecaria agallocha
GTCTTACAATCCATGTGCCTCACACATGATAACTTAAACCGAAACGACATTCTTGGATAGTTTTATCAATTGATATGCACAGGAATACAAAGGATAAAACAAATGCCTCATTTTATTAATTTCAAGTGTTTCGTTACAATGCATTGGGGCTAGGGCTTACACTAACAAAAACCACACTGTGATTTACAATCATCTTTGTCGGGTTGGAAGCTGGCATCCGTATACCCATTTACTTCCAAGCTGCCCTCCCTATATACCAAGAATATATCCTTAGTCCTTTTCAAGTACTTAAGGATATTCTTGACAGTTGTCTAGTGTTCCTCTCCAAAATTGGATTGGAATTTGCTTGTGACACTTAAAGCAAATGCTACATCTGGACGTGTAAATAACATAGCATGCATGATAGAACCAATTGAAATACATATGGTATTCTATTCATGCTCTCTTTATTCTCTAGTGTCTGCGGACACATAGACTTAGAAAGGTGTTTCCCATGCACCATGGGTATAAACCCTTTCTTAGAGAGATCTATATTAAACCTCTTCAATACTTTATCTATATATGTACTTTGACAAAGACCTAGCAACCTATTGGATCTATCTCTATAGATCCTTATTCCCAGAATATAGGATGTTTCTCCAAGGTTTTTCATAGAGAATTGCTTGGATAACCATATTTTAACAGATTGGAGAAGAGAAATATATTTTCCCATGATTAATATGTCATCCACATATAGAACTAGGAAGATAATTGCACTTCCACTGACCCTTTTATACACACAAGGTTCATCTTCATTCTATGAGAAACCAAACTCTTTGATTGTCTTATTGAATAGTATGTTCCAACTCCTAGAGGCTTTCTTCCATAAATGGATCTTTGAAGCTTGCATACCTTTTTCCCATCTCCTGATGTGAACCCTTCTGGTTTTGTCATATACACATCCTCAGTTAGATTTCCATTTACGAAAGCTGTCTTCACATCCATTTGCCAAATCTCATAATCATAATGAGCTGCAATGGCTAAAAGTATTCTTATAGACTTAAGCATCGCTATAGGAGAAAAGGTTTCATTATAGTCAATACCTTCTTTTTGACGATAGCCTTTTGCTACTAAGCGAGCTTTATAGGTAACTATATTACCTTCCATATCGGTCTTCTTTTTAAAGACCCATTTACACCCTATGGGTTTTATCCCTTTAGGTGGTTGAGTTAAAGTCCATACTTTGTTCTCATACATGGAGTCTATTTTAGACTACATAGCCTTAAGCCATAAATCACATTCTGAACTATTCAAAAATTCTTGATAGCTTGTAGGCTCATTGTTCTCTACTACAGTTATGCCTCTATCTGAATCAATGTGAAATCTATATCTCACAAGGATAGAATGCATCCTAGTAGATCTTATAGGATTTTGTGTATAATTTGGTTCAACTATAATATCATCATTATGAAATTCAGTCTTGGGTTCAATCAGTTGATCTACTTTTATTTGTGGGTTTTGAACTTCACCAAGTTCAATTTTACTCCCAATGTCCTCTCATAGGATAAATTCTATTTCGAAGAAGACAGCATGCCTTGAAACAAACACCTTTTGTTCTAAGGGATGATAGAAATAATATCCAAACATTTCTTTTGGATATCCCACAAATAAACATTTGTTAGACTTAACATCTAGTTTTTCTGACATTATCCTCTTCACATAATTAGGACAACCCCATACTTTCATATGAGAAAGTGTGGGTTTCTTGTTATTCCATATCTCATATGGAGTAACATCAATTGATTTACTAGGAACTCTATTTAACAAATAAACAGCAGTTTCTAGTGCATATTCCTAAAAGGACTTAGGCAAGTCTGCTCGGCTCATCATGGATCAAACCATAACTAATAGTGTTCGATTTCTCCTTTCAGATACACCATTATGTTGTGGTGTATATGGTGGAGTCCATTGAGATAAAATCCCATTATCTCTAATATAATATTGAAATTCTTGACTTAAGTACTCTCCACCTGATCTAATCTAAGTGTTTTAATACTATTGCCAAGTTACTTCTCTACTTCATTTTTGAATTCTTTAAACTTTTCAAATGCTTCTGATTTATATTTCATTAGATAGATATATCCAAACCTGGAATAATCATTTATGAAAGTAATGAAGTAGGAGTAACCTCCTTTGGCATGTGTAGTCATTGGACCACATACATCTGAATGTATTAAGTCCAAAACCATTTTAGCTCGTTCTCCTTTACCAATAAATGGAGCTTTTGTCATTTTTCCCAATAAACAAAACTCACATGTATCAAATGATTCATAATCAAATGATCTCAAATCACCTGTCTTGTGTAATTTGGTCATGCGTTTCTCATTTACATGGCCTAAACGATAATGCCATAAATATGAGGTATTTAGATTATCTTGTTTCATTCTCTTGGTATCCACATTATGCAATTCTTTAATTAAATCAAGAACAAATAAACCATTCTCAATTATAGCTTTAGCATAAAACATATTGTTCTTAAAAATATAACAACATTTGTCTTTTAAAGAAATGTCATAATCATTCAATAAACAACTGAAAGAAATAATACTTTTGGATAAAGCTGGAACAAAATAACAATTATTTAATTCTAGTATTAATCTACTCAGAAGAGGCAAATGATAAGTCCCCACAACTATTGTAAGGATGTTTTTTCCAGTAGCTGACTGTAGACATATTTCTACCTTTCCAACTCTTCTACTGCTTTTAAGCCCCTGTAGATCATTACACAAATGAGATCCACATCCGGTATCTAATACCTAAGATTGTTTTGAAGCAATAGAATAAGTATTAATTTCAATCATATGAATAACTAAAGTAGAAGCATCAGCTTGCTTCTTCTCCTTGAGAGAATTTAGATAGGCCTTACAGTTACGCTTCCAATGACCATCTTTTCCACAATGGAAGCAAGTTCCTTTGGGATTCTCTTTCTTGGAAACCTTTTTCTTGGAAACCCCACCATACTTTGGCTGCTCCTTAGTCATCTTCTTCTTCTTCTACTTCTTGCCTTTAGCAGAAGTGACAACCATGACACTTTTTGAATCCTTCTTAAAGGATCTATTAGCTATTTTGAGCATGTTGATTAACTCAAGAATAGTTACTTGGATCTTGTTTATGTTGAAGTTAAGCATGAAAGGTGGATAACTTGGAGCCAACGAGTACAAGATTAAATCTATGTATAGATCATTATCCATTACATATCCAAGTCTACTCAAATTCTCAATATACCCATGCATCTTTAATGCATGAGTAGCAGCCAAAGTGCCTTCCACCATTTTGCAGCTAAATACAGCTTGAGCAATCTCATATTGCTCAGTTTTATCCTGAGAAGAATAAAGCTCCTCTAGATGCAAAATGATAGTTCTAGTATCCATCATCTCATGTTGCTTCTAAAGCTCTGAGGATATAGCACCCAACATCAGACATGTCGTTGCTTCACTATCCTCTATGTATTTTCGATAAGTGCCCTTGATTTCATCAATGGCATCATCTGATGGAAGTGGTGGTGGATCTTTATCCAAGACATAGTGGATCTTTTCAGCTCTGAGAATAGTTCTCACTTGTCTGATCCAGTCAAAATAGTTGTTGCCAACCAGCTTGTTATCCAAGATTGGTCGTATGTTAATGTTCGATGTGCTCATGATGATGACTTATATCTGAAAAGAAAACATATGAGAGTATGTTCATATATATGTATGCATTAATTACGTCTTTAACTAATCCATTTACTCAGACTATTTTATTGTAAATTAATAGCCCTCACTATATAATTTGAGAAAACCCGATGGTTTTCTTAGTGGGCCAATATCCAATCCTTAATATGTAATTTGACCTTGACTATGGTCAACAAGCCAAACTCCATACCCTTGAAAGGTAGGTATCTTTATACCAATTGTGTCTCTACACAACTATTGGATCATTAGGTTATCAACTCTTGACACATGCATATCATATATGCATTCCCTAATCTTGCCTCTAAAACCATTAGCCTTGACTGTGGTCAACAAACTAATGGGCTAGCTAAAATTACCCATTTAATTAGATTCGAACATATTTGATATAATGTGAGCTTGACTATGGTCAACAAACCACACTATAAAGAACTCTGGTTCTCGTCCAATTAATGGAAGGCTTATATACCTTAGTATTTGTTTGAGGGATTTTAGTTAATTAAGTTTCATCATACATGGTTGGCATACATTGGTATGCATACTATATCTATCACATAAATATAAGCATACAAATATGGTATAGTTATAGACTTTACGACAATGATTTCCCCCAGCCAAAAGGGAAATCAAAAAATCATACCTAGGTAATATGCATGATTCAAACAAGTAAAAATAATTACATTATCTTCAATCTTTTTGGATCTCCATCCGGCCTATCTTGCTCTTTGATAGTGTTCTCCATCTCTATCTCTAATTCTAATTTAAGTAATCTAATTACATATTACAATTTGAAAAATAAATACAAACCAAATACAAGTGGCCGGGACATGAAAGTCCTCATTAGGCCGAAACATGCATTATGCTCAATTACATTGGGCCTTGTCCATAACTATCCATCATGCCAATCATACACCCTTATATACATTTTTAATGCATAAAGTAAAACATATAATGGATTACTAACTTGGTTTCAACTCTTGAAACATATTTTTGAGTTATTTTAATAATGTGATCAAATTAGGAAACTTTCATTTTAGGAAACCTTTTTGCATGCATGTGTTCTTGCCTTAATTATCAATCCAATTGATTATGAATTAATTATCAATTGATTATTTAATTAATTAATCATATTAAATAATTAAAAAAATTAATTTTGGGCTTAATACAAAGGGTAGGCCAAAACCCACAAATTTAAACCCTAAAATGTGTTCACACACAAACTAGTTTTGTGTCTATTGGACCATTTGGGCCTTTTAGAATGAGCCAAGCCCACTCCAACCCTTAAAACACATTAATAAACTTAATTATATTTTATAATATTTAATTTAAATTAGCTCCTTGGGCCCACCAAGTTATTCACTAGTTTAAAATAAGTCCGTAAACATAATTAAGCCTATTAAGTGATTTTAATGAATTAAAATTAATCCAATTAATTCAAGGCCTATTTTAATTAATCCAATTAATTAAAAACACATTAATATATCAAATATATCCAATTTATAAGATTAAAAATTGTTCTAAACATTAACTCAATAAGAACACACAAAGAACACCAATTTATCGAACTTTTCGAATAAACTAGTTTTCATGCAAAAGTTATTCGATTTTAATTTTATTTGATCATATGGCTTAATATCACATATTAAACACATAAACTATCATCAAAATAATTTTAGAGTGGATCAATAAAAATTTAATTTAGAACAGACCCTAAAACTTTTATTGAAAAATAGAAACCCTACACACCAAAACCACGATTCTTTTCTCAAAAGAATCATTTTTATTTTTCATTTTCTATATTTGATCACATACATCCAGAAATCAATATTTCTCATTCATGAACAATCAAATCTGATATTTTAAAGTTTATGAAATAAATAACTCAAAAATAAAAACTATTCCGTAAAATATTGAATTGTAGATTTATGGCAAAACCATATCTCTGATACCATATTGGGAATTATCGGTTACATGCATCACATACATAAGTGGAATTTAAAATTTTTAACCAATAGATCTGATCTTTCCATGAATTTACAATATAAATATTAATGAGGATAAGAAAAATCACCTTTGATTTTTGTTGAACAATTAATTTTCCTTCTCACCGATTATCGCAAACCACACTGTCCAAAATTGAACACCTCTAATGAGTAATCCACACTATAGAAGGAATAAATAAACCAAGAATGAAGGAACCACAAGGCTGTCTGAATTCCCCTTGATGCTAGCAAGGGAGTGGCGGCTAGGGTTTTTTGAGAGAGGGAATTTCTTTTTTCTTAATTGTTGACTTAACCCTAAAATCGCTATCACTTGGATTTTCATAGTTAGGTAAAAAATCCAACTTCATAATGGGATTGGACTCTTTAAAATTTCTAAAGAAATATTAAATGGGCTTTTAGAATTATTAATAATTTATTTGGGCTCAATTAAATCCAATTTAAGTCCTTTTAGAAAATATCATGCACAAACCCATAAACTAGACCCTTTATGCATACACTTGGATTTAATCATCCAAATGAATTCCAAATCCACAAAAATTAAATATGTAGGTTCCATAACACTTATGAAATATATTTAATTTATTTTGGTCTAAGAATTAGGCCTCTAAGACCTTCTATCTAAAGTTGGCGTGAAACCCTTCCTCTGGAGGGTTTCTACGCCAAAATCAATTCTTTGGGCCTCTATAGTTTCTCCAATAGATCTATTAATAATTATATCAGCCTTATAAAACATATAGTTAAATAATAATAATTAATTAGGAAATAAAATATTTCAATTAGTTCCATTTTATATAATATTTCTAAAAAGTTCTGCAAACAATTATACTTGATCATAATTAATTAAACTCTATAATTAATTATTCTTATTCATTTCTCTTCTCCCATAATAATATCAAATATTATTATTCTTTTCATTTTATCATTTTATCGTTTACTCTATATGTGTGTGACCTATTGGGTTTCTGTCCATATTGGCAATATAATATGTAATTATGAGTTCTATTCAAAACTCACATGATTTAAACTTCTTTAAATCATTTCTCAATCCTTATTGATATTTATTATACACTATTATACAAATCATGAATGACCTCTAACTAGGCATCATAACTACCCAAATGTCAGGAAAGTCAAGTGGTTTGACTATATCCTTCCATAGAAATAGTTACCGTGTAATTACTCCTTTCACCACTCTTATCTCAATTAGATTCTGAGTATGGATTTTTATCAACTCATATAAATCTAATTATGTATGTTCTATTAATTTAACCATTGTTCTCAAAATGCCCTTCATGGATCCCTATCCATCTTGGCATATTACTATGGCCAGAGATTCTCTGAACAAGGCAATTATAGAATCATGCGAGATAACTTTCCTTAATAAATCTGGGATGGTGAATCCTTTGTCAATCACTAAACTATCTTCAAGTAGGTTATGATTTATCCAACCTCCTAACTATGTTCACCCCTAGTTGGAAGTAATTAGTTATGGAGTCAAAGTATATCACTTGCTACTTAAGATAACTTTGGTGATCTCAAGTCTAAGGATACTTGCACAACCACTATGAAGAGATTCCTCACTGACATAGGTTTAATATCCATGTGAGGATTCTCTTTGTAGGTCTCCAATGAATTTGTTCTTCTAACAAGCATCCACATGCTAGCTTTGATTATCTTTCATAATTACAGTTATGAGAACCACTGCTTGAACCATTCAAGAAACATAACATGTGCTAGTCTGTACGAATTAATAATGTCCTATCTAGTTAATTCTATGACTAGGGATATTTAGATATTAACACATTTTCATGAAATAAACATCTCATATCATGAATACTTTCATGATTGCCTTTGCATTTTTTTTATAATATCTAGGACTTCATTTATTAATTTAAGATTTACAAACTCATGTATTTAAACATAGCTTTAATAAATGAATGATGCCTTTTATTAAGAATATGAATTCATATATATGAAATACATCCCTTTTACATGAGCTCTAGGGCATACTCTCTAACATATAGTAACCTAGAATTAACAAAGAAACAATTAAAGGGGAAGGTTTCATAAGGTGGCCGAAATAGGACCTAGGATGTAACTTAAACTAAATTGATGGTTATTTATGTGTGACATATGGAATGGATAATATAATGATGAGTGAATTTAACATGAATAGTTAGAGCCTTAAATATCACGTGAACATAATAGTGTATTAGAGAACATGATGATGAACACTTGAGAAATATAAGGTTGTGAATATAGTTTGAGTAGATACTTTTATATAAGGACTTAGTATGGATAAAGAAATATGAAAGATAAAATAATACATGGAAAAATATGGGTTAAGTTTGTTGAACTTAATTAAAACAAATTGGGACTTTAAGCATAACAAGATGTAAGTTGATGATTAGTAAAATATTTGAAATGAAATGACTATTATAATGAAGAATGATTATGGTATGAGCAATTAGAACTTCAAATAATGCACGGACATAATATTAGGCATGCAAACATAATGATGTGCTTATATGTAACTAAAGATTATTTATGTGAAACAAATGTATGTTAACATATAATTACATAAAATGATGAATTAGCAATAAGTAATCACAAATTAGTAAAGAAAACAATTTGGAAAAAAAATTCCCAAAAGTGGCCGAATTGGGTACAATGACATAATATGAGTTAATTTGGTAATTTATGGCATATATAATACAAAATACATAATGGAATGTATGAAGAATGTGACTAGCACTAAAAATAATAAGTGGATAAAAAAATGTGTAATTGAACGTAGTAATGAAACCTAAGATAACCTAGGAATTATAAAGTAAATTGAATATGTATGATCACATAAATGATATAGATTAGTATAAAAATTGTTATGGCATGTAAATAAAGGAAATGTCACTTGATATGTATGAATTCCTATTGAGTCCGAACAACAAATGGCATGTTAATGGTATGCCTATGTTACTGTTATATGATTTTACATGTCTATATAAAATGATCTTGTAATTGTTAAATATGTTTAAACATGATAATGACATATTCCTATCAATTTCCATTATGTGATATTGTATGTATGGGTGATTAATGTATAATAGTTAAGTGTGATTAGACTTTACTTGAATATGTAGCACATATGACAAAATTTGGGTAGTAAGAAAAATAATGTGGGAAACATGAACTTAACAATTCCAAAAATAGGTAAAATGGTAATTATGCAAGAAACAAGAAACAAAGGGCAATTAATGCATAAAGGATGTCAAAAATGTGAATAAAGGGGAAATAATGCGATAAACATAATTAGTAGATTGAAGAAGGGTAAAAACATAATTAAGCAATAAATCAAGGGCAAAGTCATAATTAGGCAATAGAAATGAAGTTAAAATGGCCAAATAAGAAAAAAGGGACATAATTGTAAATAAAAATGTTCAGGGTTTAAAATATAATTTTCCATTTTAAGGGAAAACATGAGGACCAAAAAGGTAATTTTCCATCTAGATTAAATTAAAGGTCAAAGAAATTCAAAGGAGTCAAAATAGAAGTCAAACAAAGTCAAATAAGATAAATGAGTAGTTTAGGGATAAAATTGTAATTTTACATTCAAGTAGGTATTACGAGTAAATTAATAATAAAAAGGAATATAAAGAAATTAAGTGGCCAAGTAAATAACAAGAAAAGTTAATCAAGGTCAATTAGCAAAAAGTAACTCAAGAGGGGTAAAATCATAATTAAGAAAAGTTTCGAGGACTAGATAGTAATTTGCCATTAGATAAGGAAGTATGAGGTCTAAAATGTAAAATTCAAAATTTGAATAGATTAGAAACAAAAAGGGACTCAAAAATGGAAATTAGAATAAATTTAACACTAAAAATGAGAACCAGGAAAGTTCCAAGGATTAGATGGAAATTTTCCTCTATGTAGAGAAATATATGAATTTAAATAAAGAATTTAAGTAAAAGAAGAATTAAATGATGATTTAAAGCAAAAAAAAAGGAATGAATTTTGAACTAATTAAGAAAAATGGCACCAAGAATAAAAAAAATGGCAATTTTTTGTTTATTGAAATTTTATAGAAATGGAGTTTCACGTAATTATATCCAACATTAAGCAACCGAGTTGCAAGGTCAGGCATCGAAGATTTCATAATGAAAAAGCAATTGATGCATGCACTAGGATCCCTAGGTGTTCCATCAAGTAAAGTTTAGTCGTATTTAGTACTAAGTTTTGATAATTGCATGTATTAAATTTTATTATATATCGAATGATAATTAACTGTAAACGTACAATTAGATGTATTTATGAATTGGAATTTTCACATCGTGGATAGAAATGGATGAACGTAGTATAAGACATTATACTGTTAAAATTCCAACTCAAATTAATAAAATTATAACATAAATTAAATTGAACAATAAAGGACAATTGGATACGGTATTGATAACTAGAAATCGAAAATTGAACCCAATATTTAATTATTGATGAACTCGTTGTTGGATCAACAAAATTGAAGAATAATTAACTTGAGTAACCATAAACTACCATCAATGACCACTCTTAATGTAAGGATTATAAAAGAATGTAGGGTGTTAAAGTTGAAGGACTTTCCTCTTATTTGTTATTCATTTACTTAGTTATTTTTTTATTTTTAATATTTCATTTGGATGTATTCTTATTTTTAGGGATGTAATAGCTTAGTAATAAAATGATTTTTGCATGATAAATGTAAAGATTCACTTGAATCATTTTTACTAATTAAATTAGGCTTTCTAATAAAATGGACAAATGTCTAAGTTTTCAATCAAAAATCACATTGTAAATATGCATGAGGAAACCAATATTCCTAACCTAACTAATTCAACATTTTATGTATGCAATTTATTTATTATTTTCTCATTTGACAATTTGCTTATGTAATAGTTTAAGTACCTTTACTTATTTCTTTTATTTATTTATTGCTTTCCTACATGCTTGAGTGTTTATTTATTTAATTATGCAATACATCATGTAAGGAGGGAGATAATGGACTTAACGTTAAAAACTCATTTATAAAACAACACCAAATTAGGGTACAAGTAAGAGTGATGTGCTAAACACCTCTCTGGTGTGGGCATTAAAAGGTTAGATTAATTTTCCAACATTTTGTTCGGTGGCAACTCAATGATACTTACCCCTTGAGCACACTTTAGATGCCATCGCAGATTGACAATCAGCAATGGAATTGGGTTAGAATCCTTTTCCTATTGTAAAGTGGCAAATCTATGAACTTTATGAGCCCCATCTGGTCTTGGACCTTAAAAGTAGGCCTTCAAAAGTGAACCGAACACAAGTGGTGCTTGGTGCACATCATAGGTATGGTTCGCATAGTAAATAATGTGAAAAATCTTGTCTTTTTGTTGCCCAACATAGCTCCAATAGCAAAATCGCTGGCATCACACATAATCTCAAAAGGTAGCTCCTAATTCAATAATGCAATGATAAGGGCTCAAATTAATTTCTGCATTAAAGTATTAAAGGCTTGCACACACTCATCACAAAAATTAAATGCAGTATCCTTTATCAAAAGATTTGAAAGGGGATTTGCAATTTTTGAAAAATCCTTAATAAAATAACATGCCCTAAAAAACTTCTAACACCCTTAACATTTGATAGAGGGGGAAGTTTTTCAATAACTTAAATTTTTTCCTTAGCCACCTGAATTCCCTTATCTGAAATCTTATCACCAAGGACTATTCCCTCACATACCATAAAATGGCACTTTTTCCAATTAAGCGCTCAGTAAGTGGCCTCATACCTTCCCAAAACCATGTCTAGATTAGCTAGACAACTTTCAAAATCCCTCCCATAGATTGTAAAGTAATCCATGAACACTTACATGAATTTTTCTATAAAATCATGGATGATGGTCATCATACAACTCTAAAATGTAGCTAGTACATTGCATAGCCCAAAAGGCATATGTCTATAGGCAAAGGTTCCATAGGGGCAAGTGAAGGTTATCTTTTCTTGGTCTTTAAGTGCTATAGGAATTTGCATATACCTCGAGTAATTGTCTAAAAAATAGTAAAATTTATTCTCCACCAATCTTTCTAACATTTGATCAATGAAGGCTAATTAGAAGTGGTATTTTCTTGCGGCATTATTGAGTCTCTTATATTCTACGCATACTCTATAAACCATAACTGTATGAGTTGGGATCAATTCATTCAGCTCATTGGTTACTACTGTCATCCCCACTTTCTTAAGCACACATTGCACTAGACTTCCCTATTTACTATTAGAGATCAAATAGATAATACCTACATCTAAAAGCTTTAGGACATTATTCTTTACCACTTCTTACATGGTTGGATTGAGCCTATTTTGTGGTTGTGCTATGAGCTTGTAATCATCCTCTATCAAAATTCGGTGAGCGTAAAAGTTAGGACTAATTCCCTTCAAGTCCTTTATCTCCTAACCAATTACTTTTGTATGCTTTTGAGCACCAAAATCAACATCTTTTCTTTAAGACCAGGCAAATAAGAAGAAATTATAATTGGTTTAGTATCACTATCTAAGAAAACATATTATAAGTGTAAAGGTAAAGGTTTTAAGTAAGTTATCTTCTCAATCTCTTGAAGTTCTGCAATAGTCTTTCTCTTCACTCTCATCATGTTCTTTCTCCAATTCTTTTCTCAGCTCATTCCCCTTTTTACTTAAGACTTTCTCAGCATTAGAGTGTATTAAGCAACTCTTCAATGGATCATTAAGCAATAACTCTTCTTCCAACTCTTTAGCACAATCTTGGATAGCATCAACAAAATACACAGCTTCCTCAAAATCACACAACAGGTGCTTCATCACTTTATTGACATCAAAGAACATTTCTTCTTTATTAAATCGGAGGGTTACTGTTTGTTCATATACATCAATCAAAGCTTTTGCGATGTTCAAAAATTGTCTTCCCACTGTAAGTGGCACCTTTTTATCCTTCTCTATCCCCGTGACTACAAAGTCCACCGAAAATATAAAATTTCTTACTTTCACTAGCAGGTCCTCAATAATCGCTTTCAATAGATTTATACTTGCTCTAAGATCACACAAGGCATTACTATAGCGCCCACTCTAATAATCTAATTCTATAGCCATACTTATATCATTAATCATGACTGTAACACAATTGTTAATCCTTTATACACATGTTAAGAAATATATATATATTGATCTCTTTGTATTTCTTTTTATAATCTCATGTAAAATTAAAACATAACACATGTACAATACCTTGCCAACTTAACTTACAAATGTGAATCTTAATACAATCACAAAATTATCAATTACTAAAACATCTGTACTTCACAAAAATTCTAGTACAAAATAAGAACTTTATAATCCAAAAACCAAATATGGACTTTATACTTTCAACCTCTTTTATGACTTGGGTTGGTCTTCCAGCTGCAGATTATATCCTTGAGAAGGAGTCCTAGCTTGGCAACCTGCACGGATAAACATCTATGTTAAGCTATAAAGCTTAGTAGGGAACATAAATCAAGTGGACGACCTATCTCAGAAGTTTTCAAAAATAATTACGTACACTAAAAGCATGGTATTATACATACAAATTAACTAGTAATAAACAATAGAAAAAAGTTAATAGCATTTCAGGGCATTAAGTAGTCACATTTAGTTCTTATATTCAACCACGTATTATCAATCCCTTACTTATCAATTCCTTTTTTCCTTAGAAATATTCATATAGCACTAAAGGTCATATACATCAATTTGACTTTCTTCATTCCTATAATTTATTCTTGGCTAATCTTATTGACTTACACAGCATTTCATGCGTATATATTAGTAACAAGCTAGATTCATAGAAAAATCCCATTAATTAATCATAAGAGACTAAGTTAATTAGCTAGGTCCATATGTGTTTATTCTAACTAATACTTTCCATGACACATAAATATTTACATTACTATCCTATGTATCAATTGCATTTATTAATGGACTTAATGTTATTATCATTATTAGGCCATTCCTTTTATTTCTTGGGTACAGTTCTAGTTTACCAATACATTGAAATAATAGTTCATTTCCATCCCATGAATCAAATCAAATTGTATGTACAAGCTGTGATTTCAGTCATTCTATTATTCTTGTATGCAATGAGTCACACATATAATTTAAGAATATCAAGTAAGAAACATATAACTATAGAGAATGTGTATTAGCCAATATGATCATTAATAAGACATCAATAATGCATGAATTTACATACACGTAACGATAATCCTAAGTATAGAGAACACTATGAAATTATATCCATAATTACATACATGCAATATTGAAATACTATATCTGTATATTTAAAATACAATTTCAATAAGTATCATATTTACCCTATACAATACATAGATTCATATAAAGATAATAAGTAGATCAAGTCAAGAATTACCATGTTTCTCTCTCTTTAGTCTTATATGATGCTTTCCTTATATTCTGCATTAAGCTTGCACTTTTCAAAAGAAGTGGATAATGGGTAATACTATGGTACCCTAAGGCACAATAAGGATTCCCAAAGGTATCTGAATATATACCCAAATGGGGTCAGATCTATGGACTTGTTAAATAGACTAAAACGGGGTCAGCCAATGAATCAAATAGGGTCAATTTTGTGATCCAAACGGGATCGATACTATGTTAAGATCAAAATAGGGTCGAACTATAGTAGCTGCAATATGCTCTTATAGGCATGCCTATCTATCCACAACCTAGACACAGATGCAAGCAATTTTATCCTCTTTAACTTTCTTTACTTTTCTCTTTCCAATATATATATATATATATATATATGACTATGAGCATGGTATCATATATATATTTGTGTATAAGTATTTTGTACTTTTAATCAATATAAACACATAGAAATCATCATTTGTATGCGAATGTGATACTTCTCATTATGCTATCCTTAGCTTCCTTATTTAAATGATACGTGTATACATATGTGTATCTCACTTTTCTTCAAAGCCTACACTATGATTTAGAAACACATATTAAGTAAATCATGCTTTATTTATATGCTTGCACCTTTCACTATCATGCTTTTATGATATGTTCATAAGAACTACAATGAAATGGAAATGAGTGCTCGTGTATACACACACACACACATAAATGTATATTTGAATAACTTTATTAGTTATATTATTTTGACTGTATATGCTTAACATGTTAATTTATTTGGACATGTAAAAGTATGATTAAATATAAAGATGAATAGTATTTGTACATAGTGAATCATATAAATATGCACTTATGTAATATTCATTAATTGCTATAACAAATAACATCATTCATACATGTGATTTTATAACATGATATACTTTCATTTCCTTAGTCAAATTACTCTACAATCATGTGAAAATTCATTGGTAACATTTTAGCATCAAAGTATCATGTATAGAGCAAAATAGGAGTGCCACATGGCGGAGACAAAATGGTCTCGGCCGTGTACAATTCCTTATATTTAATATAAAAGAGTGTACTCCACTGAGACCAATATGTCTTTGTCAGGTACAACAAAGTAATCTTAATACAAAAAGGTGTACACGGTTGAGACAAATCTATCTCTACCGTATACCTAAGTTTTTCTTTGAAACAACAAGGTGTACACGGCTGAGACCAAATAGTCTCTACTGTGTACATTAGTCTACCTAAGAATTTCTCAACTGCAGAATTCTAAATGGACTTCCATGTCCCCAATACCTCAACAAAAGTTGTTTTCTACATAATATATCTCTAACACTATGTTTATTCATACATTCAATCATTAAATCAATTTGAGAACATCTTTTTAAATCTCTAAATTCCATGTTATTCATAAAATAGAGTATTGTATTCTTATTGCTAAAATATCAATTGTTGTTATATTTTACTTGTCTTCTTTCTCTCATTGATTTATTAGGAGTAAACTTGAATTTACCTATGAGGAGATAGATATGAAAAAAACTATTTTTTTTCCAAATTGGAATTTACACACATACTCATTCTAAAGCTTTGTTTTTGAGCTCTCTATTGATTTATTAAAATATTCCTGAAAAAGATCACATGAAGAACCATCTTCTATCTCATTAACCTAGCTATTAAAAAAATACCATTTCAATTCATCTTAAAACAAACACATGTAAGGTGAAAGAAGTTCCCAAACCATACATGCAATTCCAAAAACACCTTCTTCAAATTTTCTTCCTCTTTACTTCTTCTTCCTTGTCCTTGCTTACTTTTCTTCTCAAAGATGTCCTTCATCAAATTGTCCTCACATGTGTAACAATAGAAGTTTAAAAGTGCTCTATAGGGTGGAAAGTCTGGCTTCTTCTAGAGAGAGAAAAAAGAGTGAAAAATGGTAGAATTTAGAGATAGAGAAGAGAAGAGTGGTTCTTTCTTTTTCCTTTTGAATGGCCGGTCTTAAGACTCCTACTCTCAAATCCCTTCTTCCTTTTGTACCAATTTTTTAGAAGGTTTAAGTGGAAGATGATGTCATCCTATAGCCCACAAGACTTAATTCCCTTCTCTTTCTTATTTCACATTTTCACTCTAACTTCCTTTCTTTTATTGCAATTTAGCACTAGAGGATATTTTTGTTCCAATTATACACATATATGTTTTTATATAAAATGACTATTTTAACCTCTTTCATTTAAAACATTCATCCTCTAGGCCTTAACTTATAATACATCAAATAATCAAGCATAAATGAACCTTAATACCATTATAACACTTATGGATTTTCCCAGGGCCTAGGTTGGGTCCTAACAATTCTCTCCCCCTTAAAGAATTTCATTCTTGAAATTCATACCTATAACATTTACCAATATTTATCACTGGCATTTTTATAACTCTGTCTTTATCACAATCAAACTTTATCTAATACTATCCCTCCCTGCTTCTTTCGTTCTTTACTATATCATGCTTAAGTTTTATCTAACTTTATCTCTAATAAAAGTAACTGAGTGGTATCTAGCAAGTGTACTAGATCGGCTAGTAATATAGGGAAATAAGATTAAGACCCTGAATATCGTACCCAAGAGACCATGGATTGCTAAGCAAAATATCTATGTTTGAATTAAATTAATCTGAGATTGTTTTCCCAGTTTTTGAATTGAAAGCAAGAACTAAAATAAAGTAAAGCAAAACAAAAACAAAAAATAAACTAACATAAATTAAACACAAAGCAATAACGAAAATACTTCTGCTAAAGGAACTATCCACCTCAACTTCCATTACAATGACTCAATCAAAAGTAACACAAGTGATTATGAAAAAACCAATTAAATAAAAATAGATATCTAAATATCATTCTTAGCATTAAATCTATTTAGGAACAATCTAATACTTAGCATAAAGATATAGTTTTAAACTCCTAAAACTTTAATAGATCCTCTCGAGAGAGATCTAAATCTAGCCCATTCTTATTTCAACATTCTTAAACTTAAATCAACCTATGAATAATAAATCACTGCCTCAATTCTCAAAATGCAATAATACATCGACATGAGAAAAATAAGCTAAGAACATGTATATCAATGATCAAAGTCAAAATTACCATTTAACCATCTATTCGATAGATTAAACACCAATTCAACCATAACCATAAATAAAATTTAACACAAGAATTAAGAAATAACATACTTGCATTAAAATTAAGCTCAAATTAACTTATTACAATAAAAGTATGAGGGTTCAAATTTCCCTTAGCAAAAGTAAGGAAAACTACTTACAGAACATGATTAAAATGAAAGGAAAACTTAAAATAGAGTGATACAATACTTATAAAGCTTCAAACTTTGCTCTTGATGACTTCAATAGAAAGCTTGAGTCTTTTAGAGAATTGTAAACTAAAAAGAAAATAAAACTAAATTAAAAAAATAAGCTAAATTTAATGTACAATAACTAAAGAAAGATAAAATTAAACCAACAGTAAAATTCGTAATTCTCGTTTCCCCCCTTAAGTTCTTGTGCTTTGGTGCTTTTATAGTTGAATTATCTTGCCAAAAGAAGAAGTTTTGCCTTTGTAAACTTCCTAAACCAAGTAAGAATTGAATTTTACCCAAATAGGAACTTTAAATTCATGCTTTCTCTTTCCTCACTCTCGAGAGTGGCCTTAGGCACTCTCGAGAGTGATCCTTTGCTGGAGAAGGAAGGGACAGATTTGGGTGAGTGGCATTTTGCCTTTAGGTGAGTGAAATTTCACTCTACAGAGTGCTTTGGTCACTCAGGAGAGTGAGGAAATCACTCAGCCGAGTGATTCTTAGCTGTTCCTCACAGGTAAAAACCATCCTTCTCTATAATTACAATTTGGACCCCGAATTTCTCTTTTTTGCATTTTAACCCTTTTTCTCTTCAATTTGGCCTGAAAAAACACCAAAACTAACAATTAAACCTAAAAGCACATAAACTAACTAATTAAACCTAGAATCACTAAATTAATACTAAATTAACTCAATTAACCACATAAAAACATACTAAAAACATAGTATAATTCACACTTATCAGTAACCTTTTCTTACCATTATATCAGTACTATGCTCAATATACACCTTGTCAGTTTCATTTTTAGTTGGGGCCTATACATATGATCTAATGCTTTTCATGTCTTATCAAATGATGTAATGTAATGCTATGAGAGAATGATGGTTTCATGTATGCAATAGAATGTAAATGCATATTCTCTTGTAATGTACATGTTTTCCCCCATCCCATACTATGAAATGTTTAGCAACTACCCACACTTGTTAAGGACTCATTGATAGGAATACAGAGCATGATATTTAATCTGAACTTAACATCATATCAACTTTAAATAAGGAAAACGTTATCAAATATACATAACCTCTTTCTCATATACCATATGGATATAATCTCTATATACTCTATACATACACCTCTACTATAATCCGAATACTTGTCACACACACACACATACATATATGCACACACATATACATATTGTATACTATTCAATCTGAAGTTAGGATCTTATTAAATATACTACCCTTACACTCATACAAATAAGAGTAAGGAGTCTAATCTATCATTCATACATGCCATCCTTACAAAATTTTTCCTTATCTAATATTCCAAGTACATATATATGCTTTCTCATTATCAAAATCTATCATTACATATAAATAAATATCAAAAGAAAAGAAGATAACTACTAGAAGCTTTTTCGATGACTTCTCATTTTATTAGAACTTTTGTCTTGCTTGTCCGTACTAATATAGCTAATTTCATAGATCTATCCCTTTGGCTATGGTCTACCTCTTCTTTCTAAGATATAACTGAAATGTTAAACTTCTTTTCACTCATTTGTGATGTGCCACTTTGCTTTTGCTATTTTAGGCAATTCATGATGACATGATCTATATGTCAACATCTAAAACATCCCCTTTTCATAATACACACCCAAATGATTTTTAGAACAATGTAAGCATCTACAAGATTGGGCTCTACTATTATGCCTAACTAAACCTTGTATGGGTTGACATGTATTAAAGATTGGTGTTTCCTGTGAAATACAAATTCTCTTTCCAAATGTGTAGCTAGTAGAACCTCTTTCCAGTACACCTATTCCTTTACTTGTTTTCATCTTTACTGTACTATTATTTCTATTTCTCTCAATCTCATTTTTCTTTTTGACATCCTTTGATATCCTATACTCGGTTAACTCTTGTAAAATCTAAGTTAACTTATGATTTATTTCCAGCAAACCTTCTACTATTGCAGCTTGTATCTCATTGCAAGATACAACACTAGAATCGAGGTCAAATAAATTCAAAACCCTAGAGTTGCTATTTTATCCAAACTCATCCTTCAAATAATAATGAAACAAATAGGGATATATGCATTAGGCCAACGCACTACAACTTTCTAGATAAATAATTGCTAGACTCTTATTAACCATAATCGCCTAAACCTTGGCTTTGATACCAAATTGTAACACCTACTCTAATAATATATTTCTATAGCCATACTTACATCATTAATCATGACTGTAACTCAATTATTAATCCTTTGTACACATCTTAAGAAACTTATATATATTTATAACCTAGTATTTTTGCTTATAATCTCATGCAAGATTAAAACATAACACATATACAATACTTTGCCAACCTACCTTACAAATGTAAGGACCCAAAATAGGCCTTAGTAGAATTCAAGGGCATTATCATATTATTAATGTCAAATTAAGTTTAATTAGAGGAATTATTAAAAGTTAATACCTTATGGATTAATGGTCTTATGTGGCAAAGGGTTATAGAATAAATTAAATTTTTGAATACAAGTGTGCAATTGAAAAAAAAAATTAGTTAAGTGGTCTATTGTAATATAATTAAGTATCAGTGGGTCAAATCAATAAAATAAAGGAAGATGTAGCACAATTAAAGAAAAGAAATTAAGCATGGGATAGAATTTGAAAGAAAGAAACAAATGGGGACACATTTCTAACATGAAAATGTATGGGGAAGCATAAGGGTACTTTTTCCTTCTATTTAAGTGCTAGAAACCTTGCATGTTGGGGAGAGAAACCATTTTCTTTGTTCTTGAGAGGGGGAGGACAAATTTTACATGGAAAAAAAGAAAAAAATTTAGAATTTTCCCATCTCTCATTTCTCACTTAGCTCTCATCTCTCTCTACAAGGTCTTTCATCTCTAGTCCTTTTAATTCTTTAAGTTAAACTCTCTTGCATATGGATGATTTTGAAGTTTTTAGTGGAATTATCAAGGTATGGATTCAATACTTTAATTTATCTCTTCTTCTTCTTCTCCTTCTATCTTGTTGGATAGCTTTCTTAAGGAGAATTAATGCTATAATTTTGATACAAGATGGTATGAAAACATAAATTGTAGAGGAGGAAGCTAAAAGAAGAAGAAAGGCAAAGAGGTAGCTAAAGATTGTAGCTAGGTGATGATTCAGCCAAGGTATGAGAATGTGTGTCTTGTGGTTGTTTTTAATGTATTTAACGATAGAAATTTTTAAAAAGATTTGGATTATGTCATGAATTAATAAACTAAAAAGAATGAAGTCAAATATTTAAGATAGGACTTGTAAAAAGAAGCAATGCATGTAAAGAATTGCTTAAACCAGCTTTTATAATCTTAGAATATCTTGAGCTATAGACCTTCAATTGACTTGAATTCCATTGATACTTCTTCCTAATATTTAGAACTAAAATTTTGTTGAAGGAACCTATATTTGATTTTTTTTGAGCTACTGCCCAGTTGTTATGATGATATTGTTATATTTTTCCTATAACTTTTTTTAGAGAAGTCAAAATCCTTTGAGAAAAAATTCTAGTTAAAATATATTCATATGAACACAACTTTCATGTAGGAATGATTTCAAAATTCTATACCCATTTTATACTATGAATTTTCTAAGTGATGATAAAAATCGAATGGGGTATAGTGAGCTACTATTTAGAGAATAGGAATAGATTTTAGTAATTTGACTGTATCTCTTATTATAGAGGTTGGAATACTATGAATACAATTTATTTTTAAAATATACTTATATTTCTAAAATTTATATGAAGAAATCTTGATTTGGTTCTATTTCTAAATATGTCAAAAAATGACCTGAATCTGGAACTATTGCCAGCATTATTTCCAATAGCAATCCTTAATATTTTTGCAATATTTGAAATGTAAAAAGGATAATTAGGTAATTCTAGTTGGGTTATAAAATAGACTCTCATTTATATATCTTTTATAAAGAAAAAAAGTCTAATTATGCCTCTAAACCTATCTAAATTTAGGTTGAAATTTGGAACCATATGTTGCCTGTCACAATGAACATTCATCAGTAATTTCTAATTATCTTGAGTTATAGAAATGCTATTGCAATGATTTTTAATGTTTCTAAAACTAGAAACATATAGGATCATGTTTGTAGAGATTATTTTGGCTATAAATGGCTTTTGGTAGGTCAAAAATAGCCTTAAATATAAGCTTAAATAATATGTCTCTATAAAGGATTGTTACAAGAACTTATCACCATTTTTTGTATGCATTTTTGGAATATTCTTATGCATTTAAATAAATTTAAGCATCTATCGAACATCATTTTGACTATATGCAGAAATGATCTTAAGTATTTTAAGCACATCTATAATGGAATAGTAACACATTGAGAGAGATAAGTCATTAGTATATAAAATAATATCATATCGTAAGCATGTAAACATGACTACTTATTGAAGCATATTTATGATAAAGGTATGTTATTATTCACCTCATTGACATAAAATAAGCATGCTTATATGTTATAGTTATATCACATGTTTATAATTTAAAAATGTAAATGTATATTTGTATGGCTACCGGGATATAAATGCATCATATACAAGTTGATCATATTGTTATATGAAGATGAGAATCCATGTCTATGTATTAGGGACTATGTGTCTTTTTGATATCACATGAATATATGATGAATCTTGATTACATAGAAACATGTTAATTATAAATAATCCAGTAAAGTACATGATTGCTTTGTTAAATGAGACTGCGTATACAAGTATATACACTAGAAATGGTATAACTTTACATTGATTACTTACATGAGCAAATTGGTCGAATTATGTTATAAGTCATGCATACATGCTTATGCACTAGAGATGGTATGTTATTTACATGATTATATACATGTCTATATATATTTGTTTACGTACTAGAGATTGTGATACATGTGTAATAAAAGCACGTATAAGTATCTTTTAATACCCTATGATATTTATATACATGTTTATATGTTAGTATACCAAATGTATAGTCACAAGAATATTACTTGATTGAAATAGTATATCTATGTATATATGATGCCAAATGTTAGCAGGCTAAAGTACACGAATACATGAAAGTATATTTGATTATAAATAATATGACAAAGTATATGATGGCATTTTTATGAGACGATATATACAAGTATATACACTAAAGATTGTATAGTTTTCCATTGATTACTTACTTTATTGTAATTGTAATTAATTATGTGCATATGTAAAGCTTTCACAAGATTATAGTGTGATGAAAATATCACACAAAAAGGGATAGTAAAGCATGTATGTACATATATGATCACAAAAGCATGCAGTTAAGCATATATGATTATAAAGTATACTTCAAGGGTAATTATGTTATGAGCATGTTCATACACATTGTAGATTAAAAAAAAACTCAATAGAGCATGATGTTGTGTATCATCATATTACATATGTGAAATAGTTATATGATTTGAAGGGATTACAAGTACAAAATAGTAATACTTAATTGTGTTCAAGATAACATGTTTATAAAAAGTTCATGCATATACATGTATATGATGTCTTGCTCATAGTTATATAGGAATATATATAAATAGATACCTATATATACATGATGAAAAAGCAAAGTACGGAATAGTAATACTCAACAATGCACATGATCACATGTTTACAGAAAGTTACACATGAGTATGTACATGATTATCTTATTCATAATTACACAAGAGTATACATTTGCATATACGTATATGACTGAATAGAGTAAAAGTAAAGTAAAGAAAGATAAAGTAAAGAGATTATATTACCTGTGTTGTGTCTAAGATGTGGATAGATAGGCATGCTTATAAGGGTAATTTCACCGCTGCTACCGTCTACCCCGTATGGGGCTATCGTTGACCCCGTTTAGGTCTTTATACAGTATAATTTGACCTTATTTGGGTCTTTAGCCGACTCAATTTGAGTCTGCTTGATTGATCCACCATAAAGTTTTGTCTCTATAAGGGACTACCATTTATACCTTCGAGTATCCTTTTTATACCTTCGAGTACCACTGTATAACCCGTTATCCACTTTTATAGAATAGTGCAAGCTTGATAAAAAGTAAAGTATATACATCATGCAAAGCTAAAGAAAATGGAGACATTTCAATTCTTGTCTTAAGTTGCATATGATCATTATATGAATCAATGTATAGTATATGGAGAAATATTTTAGTAAGTGAACTTACATATAATATATGGACTTAGTACTTTAATATCATATACATAGTCATTGATGTATATTGTTTCTTATATTTTAGATGATGAGCTTTATGAATATGAACATGTACTTGGTTGATGATTATTATATATATATTAATTAATTAGAATAATCGATAATTGGTTGTTCTTGAATGACTTTTATATATAAGATTAATCAGATGATGGATGTATAATTGATTTGCTTGAATAGCAGACATGTTTACTATAGTACAATTAGTTTATGGAAACATGAATAACTTTATATATGATAGTAAACACTTAAGTAATAAATTGATCATATGCTAAATAAAAACATAGAATTGGCAAATGAATTAAAGATTGTAATTAACAAAGATGTGAGAAAGGAAATGTAAATGTATCCTTATACCTATTGAGATGAAATATAAAATTGATAATAGGTGTAGATAGCTAATCATTTGTATAATAAGCAATAAAATACTATGGTTCCGGATTTATAATGGTTAGTCTTGCATGATTAACTAATAAGATTCTCTATAAGTTTAGCTTGGGTATCACATATATAATAAAAAGATTAATTAGGTACCAAGAGTAAACAAGTTAATATGTAAAGGAACAAAAGTATTAAATTGTGAAGCAATGCTTAAAGATATATGAACAATTGATATAAGGAAAGTAATTGTATGAAAATTAATTAGATTGTTAATTAAGTGAAGAAGTAGTAGATAACAGTTTAAAGTGTTGGTACTATATTTTGTTATGAGTGATAGTAACCTTTTTTAATTTAAATGATCGATTTATTGGTCTAAGATATTTATGTTTGTATGATTATACATTTTCAATGCAAAGCATCAATGTCAATTATTATTAATGAACTCACACGATTCTCACATGTTGATATAGATGTTGATTCTTGTGTCTTTTTTTGGCATTGTATCTTTAATATTAAATCATATGTTTTAATTGTGGTACATGTTAAGTGTTTGGTAACGATCACTGTGAGTGGTTGTCATCATGCTTTCCATTTCCCACTAAGTTTTATAACTTAGCATGGGTATTTTAATTCATGTAGGTTGTCATGATAGGAGTTCTTTTTCAGGATAATATCTACAGTTGTCAGCTAACATAGGAGAAAGACTAGAAGTATATAATCCTCATTTTGAGTTTTAAATTTTGATGTATGAAAATTTTGTAAAGTGTTGGAGTTTAGTAGTTGTAGTTTTTCTTGTAATACTTTAAAAGACCTTCATGAAACTAGTTGTACTATTAAGTTCAAATATTATGTCTTAAGTTTCTTATAAGATCTCTATTCAGTATTTTAATGATTTAATATTACAATGTAGCATGTATAATGATGCATAATATAGCAACATGGCTAGATTAAAGGATAAGAGTGCTACACACCTATTCTCCTTAGAATCTTATTAAGAAAGTGGAAAATCAAGGGGTTAAAAGGGAGATGGGAGCTAGCACCTTCAAGGAGTCTAACGCACCAATTTTCTCTCAACCAACCCTTTAAGAAACCCTAAAAAGCCAAACTTGATTTTTGCTTGAGGAGAGAGAATTTAGAGGTTACCATTTTTGGGTAACAACTCCTTCATCACTTCTTCTTTAATTTTGTGAATTGATAATCAATTATATGGATTATATAGATCATTTATATCATGTGAATTCATTCTATGTAGAAGGGTAATCTAGCAAAGGCAAAGAAAAGGTAGGAGGAGGAACTTGATGGAGGAATAACTATAAAAAGGTATAGGAGCTTCTTGCCATTCTTTATGGGTGTTTGCTTTATTCTATGGTTTAAAAGTGTTAAATGGGATTTTTAACGGAATAATATATGAATTTGAGGGTGTGTTTGTCATAGGAACCGAAAATAGGTGATAGACCCCTTTTTTGGCAAAAAGCTATTTTTGGGTTCACTAGACCTATCCAAACTATTTTGCCTATATCTAGAGTTTGAGAGCTTCAAATTGAGTAATTCTAGTTGGAATAAAAACTAGACTGATAAATATAATTTTTATAAGAAGACACCATGTTTGGTTCTGCCCCTATGATAGGCAAAATTTATCTTGAACCCAGACCGCATCTGCTGCCTTGTAATTGGGAGCAGTCCATTTTATTTAGTGAATATCTTGAGATTGAGAAGGCCAAATGGAGTTATTTTAAAATTTTTAGAAACTATAAATATAGGCAAACATATTTGTAGAAGAACTCTTGGCCTCAAAATATCGTTTGCTAGGTCTAAATTGAAGTGCAATCTAGTTCAGTAAAACTATCTATAAAATTAGTAGGCCAAATTGGGGCACTCGGCTGAGACCAATTTATCTTTGTCAAGTGGACCCCTCTATTCCCATTTCGAACATTGCACATGGTCGAAACCAATTTATCTCAACCCAGTACATCCCCTATTATAGCTTGAACATGATTTTCAGGCCCTAATGGATATCAAAACTTACCCGAACACTTTGGGCACTTTGAACATAATTTTTTAAGGTAATGCATGCTATGAAATTTATGAAAAGCCTAGATGTATATGTATATACACATGTATTTGTGATTATACTCATGGATATGTAAGGTTAAGGCATGTGATGAAATGATACACATATTATATTGACATGTATATTCTCAAATATGCATATATGATCAAATAATACTATTGTGATCATTATAAATACTTATAATTGTATATGTGTATATTGAAATAAATTATTCTTGAAGTATGGAAAAATGTGAAAATAGCTCAAAACCTGCATATAAAACTTGGTTGTGGATAAATAGGCATGCTTATAGGGATAGAATTGCAACTGCCACAGTTCGACCCCATTTTGGTCTATAGTCAAACCATTGGGACTAGAGTTCAACCCCATTTGGATCGACATATTTGATATCTTCGGATATCCACAGGACTTAATAACTATAGGTATTTATATGACTGATACCTACAGATATCCATAGTTTTCATTATCCACACTCATAGAACTTAGGCAGGCTTTCACAAAAAGGAAAGGAATTGTTAAAGAAATTGCTAAAAAATGATGTGTTATAAATGATTATAATTGCACTATAAGTAATATAGTAGGCTATTTCTCATGTTATTGATTATACAGTTCCCCAATGAGAATGAATGTATATTTTTATGTGATTTCATGTATGTATGCTTATGAATGACCGTTGTGAGTGGTTGTTCACACTATAACTATTACTCACTAAGCTGTTTAGCTTAGCATAGGTTTTATCCGTATAGGTACCCAAGTTCAGACTCTTTTTCAAAGGCAAGATCTGTAACAACCTAGCCAACACTAGGAAGATTCGAAGTATAAAGATGTCATCTTTTTGCTTTTGTTTTGTATATTTTCATTTTGTACTAAGTAAAATGGTTTGTAAAGAGTAAACAGTTGTAAAGCATACTATAGTAAATAGTCCTTTTTGCATTATTTTATCCAGTTTGACAAATTAATTAAAAGGCATGCTAACTAATGTGATAACAATGTAAATGAACTATATGTGTGAGTCATTGCATGCAGGATGGTATATGTGTGGTAGGATTGTCTAGGAAGGGTATAGAGTAGGCTTTACAAACAATATCCTCATTATGTAACCCTAATAAAAAGCTGCCTCAGGACCGAGCATCTATATCTAGAATTCTGAAATAGTATTGTTTCAATCCAAAAGGCATTACTATCCATTTATATTGGCCAAACGGAACAATAAATGTTATTTTTATAATGATATTTTGGGACAACTTGTATTTTCCAAAATTCTAATTTCATGTTAAACTTTGAAAATACAATTTTTGCATAAGATTTCTTTTATTTGGGACTAGATAACGAATTCATTTTAAAGTTTTATTTAAAGGCTTATAATTAATAGAAAAGATGCATAATGGTATAAAAACTACAAGTTTTTTTATTTTTCTTTTATCAAACAATTTATCTCATTCAAACTTTTAAAACATTGAGATTTCTTATTTTTAGTTTCTCAATGAAAGGGAAAACAAATTTCTCATTTTAGTTATAAAAGAGATGCTATCACAGTTAACAAAATAGGGAGTTGCCAAGTTGATGAAAAGGCAACATAAAATGAAAACAAAAGGAGTTTTAATAGAAAAGCTTCCATTGGTTATAGAGGCTTCAATTTTATATTAAATAAACATATTTGAGTTATTTTCTAAAACAAGCTTTTCTTTAGATTTCTCAGAAAACCTTTGTGGCATAATGTTCTATTTGATGAAATTTAAATCTGCACTTGTATTAAAAATAAAAAAAGAAAGCCAAATGTGTCTAATTTAAAATAACTTGAAAAAATAAGAGTGATTTCAATCAAATATTTATTTGATGTTACTGCTCGTAAAACAAACAAAAAGTCTTTTAAAACCTTTTCTAGGTTTTCTAAAGCTTTTCTTCTTTATCGCATTTAGAACTACTCTCAAAACTTTGTTATGTTATTTTTGAAAGGAGTAATTGAAGAATTTTAGATTCATTGTTTTGTCTTTTTCTTAAGAGTTTAATTTTTTGTTTCACTATCTTAATTTACTCCTATAATGTTTGAATGGTTATGAAGGTTTTAGTTCCTTTTCTCTTTCATAAGATTTTTGCCAAATCATAAATGTCTTTTGGAATCAAAGAAAATGATGTGGAAGTTTCAGAAGGCTTCTGTTCAAAGTATTTAAAGAGTTGATCCAAGATTTCCTTTTGGACTTATGGGTTTTCCATATGTTTTATGACATTAAGGATAAATTCTTATTTTTTTGTTAGAACATATAGATTTTTAACTAATTTCCATCTCGTTTGATGAGGAACAAGGGCTACTTCATAAGACTCTAAAAGTTCATTGTTTTCAGTAGATTCCACTTAAAGTTCACTATTTAAGGTTTTAAGAGGTACTTCAATTTTGTTAATTGTTTCCTCTTTTACCTGTAACTTGTACAGTTTTTCTTTTTTCTTAAACCTACTATATTTTGAGATATGAAAACATTTATCACATTTATAACACCTCATCATTTTAGATGTGTTGGGTTTAAATGGTTTTTTATAAGTTTTAGGATTTTTATAAGTCATATTATATTTTGATTTTTTTTTAGTAATTTTCTTTACTAGGCTTCAAAGAAGTTTTATATAAGGATTTTTTTACAAGATTGTTAAAGCAGTTCCACAATATTGGATTGGATTTTCGATAGAAATTTCAAATTGCTTACACCACGATCCTAGTTTTTGGTGGGGTTTTTTTTTCCTTCTTTTGACATTTTAAATGCTTTATAATTTTAAATCTTTCTTTTGAGTAAAGCTCACCAGATCACCATAAGTTTATTGATTGTATGGATTCTGGTTTCCAAAAGCTTCTTTAATTTAATTTATTTATGACTTTTTCTCCTAAAAGGGTTGGAAGGTTGGTTTGAATCTCTCTTAAGCATTACCCTGTTAAGTTATATATATATATATATAATTTTGATAGTCAAAAAGTTTTTTACAATGAAGATTTTAAAGAATTTCTACATTTTTAAATTTTAGGTGAGATGGAACGCCTTTGAAGTAAAAAATAATTGTGTGAATTAATGTTGCTATTGGATTTGGTATTGGGTTCCCTAATTTATAAAAAATTGGTGTACCATCCTCTGTTGTTTGAACAGCTTCTATCTAATGTTGGTGAGTGAGATGGTAATCCCAACATCCTTTTAATTTACTTAAGAATCCTGCTAAGAGGAACTACGTAATGCCTTTATCACATTTGTTGGTTTGGATTTTATAGGCTTTTGATGCCATGGTCCTCTATTGTAAAAGACTAAGAATGTTTTATTTAGACAACTATATATTTTCCATTCACACAGAGTTAAGGCGTTAAACCTAGATTAGGTCAAAATGTTCGGTCAATTTTCTATGCCAATGGATGGGGCTATTGTTATGGCGAGAGGTTGGTCTTTTTAGTAGTGGAGTATGTTTAACTATGATTTTAAGGTTGGTTGTTGGTCTTCTTCATATGCAATTATTAATTTAAAGTGCTAACAATGTTTGGAGCTTGTTTTTAAGGGTATTTTAGACCATGATGGTGTAGAACTAAAAGTTTATTCTATTCTACTAGAGAGAAATTCCAACCTATTATCCCTAGGTAGCTTTTGAAGTGTTATAAAGATCTAAAAAGGTTTGAAATTGGACTTTCAGTTTTATATTAGTTTATATTGTTTCAATAAGGAGATAATAAAGGTTTTTTTAGGTTTCCTCTATCCAAGTTAACTGGTTTACAATTGAACTAGGATGAGCATTTATAAAATTATTCTGTTGAACAATATTTTTAAATCCTTTTCCAAATTCTCTTGAGGAATTTTATATAGAGTTGCCTTTAATGTTTGTTCTAAGTGAACAATTTTAATTTGTCTCAATGGCAGATATTCCTATCACTACAAGAAAAATGTAATTTAGCAACGGAAAATTAGAAACGAAAATTGATATTTTCCATTGCTAATAAAAAATATCAACGGAAATTTCCATTGCTAATCCGGCGGTTGCTATTTTTAGCAACTGAATTTCATTTTCGTTGCTAAATTTAGCAACAAAAAATGAATTCCTCTGCTAAATTCAACCAACTTATTTTCGGTGAATTGGTAATTTTTAGCAACAGAATTGACTTTTCCGTTGCTAAATTTTAGCAACGGAAAAAAAAATTTCGTTGCTAATTTTAGCAACCAAAAGTCAATTATTTTTTTTTTATAAGCTACAAACCCAACTTATTGTTATTGACCCATATGTTAAATTAACAACTTAACTTGGCATAAAAAAAACACTAAAAGTTTCTGTCAACAAACACATATAATTCAATAGATTATGGATAAAATTAACAATTACCAATAATTTATCATCAAAAATATAGATAATAAAAACCCTAAATTAAATTAGAATTCGAGAAGAAATGAAGAAATCTAACATAAAGCCTAAATGGATTATTTTTACGATAAAGACTATTTTGGTCATAACTTTTGCTACAAGTGTCAAATTACTTAATATAATATGTTTTCGAAAAGCTCGTTTCGAGACGGTCATTTCTTATAATTTTTCGAGCCTAAAAATGACGTTTAGGTTGTCATTTTTCAGTTTAAAGGTTTTAGGATTTTAAGAGGCTTTTGGTCTTTTCTTGTTTTCACTCATATAAATTATTTTCTTTTCCTAGTTCAAGTGAAAGGAATTCATATCTTAATCACATAATTTAATAATAAATTTAAATGTAATTATTTATTAGTTTTAATTAAAACTATGGAAAATCCTAACCATTATTTTTTATATACCAAAACTATGGATCAATAAATTACATCTAAAATAATTAGCCAACAAAGCTCCCACCAAACAAACCAGCTAAAGCAAAGAAAAACATCAGACATGCCACCATAATGACACTAAAACTACACAAGAAACTCAATTTAGTGCAAGGAAAAGGCAGAGACTACTAAGAAGAACCACCCAACTAAATTAAACCAAGGTAGAAATTAAAACCACATAGTAGTAGAGATCTAGATACATCACCCCTACACATCTAGGATTTCACAACCAATTTTTAATCACTTTTGAACTCCAATGAGCGATGAATATTAATGTGCAATACAAACTTTAACTAAAACCCTTCGAAAAACCCTTTGAAAAACCAAACAATGCTCCAACCAATTAAAATAACCAGATCGAGGACACAACACCTATCACTGCTATTTTCCAGCTATAACTATTTCATATGTAGCTTATTACATCAAATCGTGTATAAGAGAAGAGACGAAAAATGAAGGAGGAAGGAAGAAAGATTTACCGGTCACCGAAAAGGGGCAAATCTAGGGAAGATCAATTGGCAAGATCTAACCAAAGAATAGAAAATGGCAGAGAGTAAAAGAGAAGAAGAAAAATGAAAATGAAAGGACAAATGGCAGATCTAAGGAAGAATACTTACCGGTCATCGAAAATGGCAGATCTGAGGGAGAATGGACGGCCACAGAAATTGAAGTGCGTGAAGAGAAGAACAATAGCGCCAGATCATGAAAATAATAAAAAAAATGACAACGAAACGATGAAACACAAAAGATCAAACATAAAACTACTTATCGATCACCGGAAAGTGCAGATCTAAGAAAGAATGGATGGCCACAAAAAATGGTTAAGTGTGGAGTATGCCAGATCGAGAATGAAGAGAAGAACATAAATGAAAGAAATAGGGTTTTAATTTCTTATATATATTATTTTTTAGCAACGAATTTAATTCCGTTGCTATTATAACAACAATTTCAAATTTAGCAACGAAATTTAAATTTCATTGCTAATTTTAGCAACGAAAATTCAATTTCGTTGCAATTTTATGTGTAAATTAAGTGAAGGCATTATTTTTTTGCAACGGATTTCAGATTTCGTTGCTATTTTAGCAACGAAAATTAGATTTTCGTTGCTATTTTAAGTTCAATTATGTTAACACATTATTTTTAGCAATGGAAAATAGCAACGAATTTTAAATTCCATTGCTAAATTTCATCCCAAAAATTTCCCGCTATCAAATGCTGCCATTTTAGCAACAAAAATTAGATTCCATTGCTATTTTAGTAATGAAATTTAGATTCCGTTGCTAAATTTCATCCCAAAAATTTCCAGCTAACAAATGCTGCCATTTTAGCAACGAAAAATAGATTACGTTGCTATTTTAGCAACGAAATTTAGATTTCGTTTTTAAATTTCATCCCAAAAATTTTTCGCTAACAAATGCTGCCATTTTAGCAATGAAAAATAGATTTCGTTGCTAAATATCATCCCAAATTTTTTTGCCGCCATATTTAGCAACTGAAATTGTATTCCATTGCTAAATTTTGTTGCTATATTTTAGCACTAAAATTTCCCTCCCTTTTTAGCAACGGAATACAATCATTTTGTATTCCGTTGCTAAATCCCTAAAACTTCAACTAATTTTAGCAATGGAATTGATTTTTCGTTGCTAAATAGCAATGAAATTGGTATTCCGTTGCTAATTTAGCAACGGAATGAATTTTGTTACTATTTTTTTGTTGCTATTTTGATATTTTCTTGTAGTATATTGAATTTTTCTAATGAATATTTCCCATTATAGAACATTATTACTAGAAGTTATAGAGTTTACGGATTTTAAATTATTTTTGAAATGGTATCAAATTTCCTTTTATGTTGCATAGTTTTAGACCATTAAAAAATAAAATATGGTTTTATTTTGCAAGATGAAACCATAAAATCCATTTTAGATTTCTCATCTCAGTTGTTAAAAGTTTTTAAAAAATTATTTTCTGTTTTTTGAATTTTGAGAAGTATAAAAATTATAATGCAACAATATTTTTTATCAACTTCAAATTCCTTTTCAATTACATTTAACTTATTTACAACATTTTTTGTTACTGCTGAAAAGGTAGGTGAAGTTAGTAGTTGTTCCTCATATGTTGTTTAAGATTTTATGCATACCTTTGCATGGTATATTCGTAGTGTAATTTCCCAAGTCTACAATACTCATAATAGAAGCGAAATTAGAATACCTACTACTAGAGGCTTTTTCAAAGCTTGGTGTTGTTATCATTATTGTATTGGGTAATTTCCCTTAATTAGGTGTTAGGTTTTTATTATTTTTGACATTTTTGTTTTACAACACCTTCTTAGATCCATTAATCTAATAAAATTATGTCTTTCTATTGAATTCATCTTGGAATTACAATAGTGGCTTTAGAAAGATCTATTTGTAAAAATAATGTTTCTTCTTTTTTTACTTAGAAGATAATGTCTAGTTGCAAAACAAAAGAATTGGGCCTTGATAAAGACTAGATTAAATTGAAATTAACAAGAAATCTTAAAAATTTAGAAATGTTGCATCCTTTGGAATAGAAAGGATTAAAGTGTTTAACCTTATTTTGTTAAAGATTTTATTGTACCTAGATTCTGCCCCATCCACCTAGCCCCCTATCCTGAGGTATGAATGTATGTATATTTCCTATCCTGGAATTTTTCCAAAGACTTATGAAAAAATAAAAAGATAAGTAGTTTCGAAAAGTTTTGAAAGGTGTATATCTCTTTCTTCAGTTTTAATAGTGAAATCAGCTCTAAAAAAATTAAATTCATTAAGTTGATAAATTTGATCTTTTAAAAATTTAGTTGTTTTCTAATCGTATATTCCTTTTCAAAAATTTTCAATAGTGGTCTCTTCACTATTGATTTTTTTTTAATTGATAAGTCACATATTTTCGTGGAGATGGATGCCTCTATTTGGTAGTGGGTGAAAAAGATAGGTTTAAGAAATAAGGGATTGGGCCCGGTGGGATCTTCGTCTGTAAAACCTGCAAAAGATGCTTAGCTCGATGGTCTCGAGCTTTAGCACTCCAACGCTCAAGTTAGTTATCGGGGTAAGAGAGGATTTAGCAAGATAATAATTTACTAAGGGAGAGAGAAAGAGTGAGCACCTGTCATAGAGGATAACCTGTTATTTATATTTTCGGGAGAGCTTAGAGCAGTGTGCGCAACAGTGTCCCTACTCTTCAGTAGGCATGGCCTATTTCTATAGGTAGTGGTGATTAGACAGTGGCGTGTATCAGACATTTTTGGATCAATCAGTAAGACGTGCAGTCCGATCGAACAGCCTCAATTATTGGTTTTTCCATCTCAATTGGGGGATCTTAATGGGCTTTTTCTTGGGCTTTTTCCTGTGATCTTGGGATGTTGACTTTATTTTTTTAGATGTTATCACATATCCCTTGATGAACAGTTTGATGAGAAAATCGAAGTAGCAGTTTAGTAGCTAGATCACTTGTTGGATTTTGTTGTCAACGGTATCCCTTAAGTTCTAACTTCAGACATTAAGTGAGTCCATCAAGGCGGTTTGTGTTGGGAATTATCAGTTACATGCATCTCATACATAAGCAAAATTTAAAATTTCTAACCAATAAATCTGATCTTGCCATGAATTTATATGAGAATAAGAAAAATCACATTTGATGTTTGTTGAACAGTTGATTTTACTTCTCATCGGGTTATCGTAAACCACAGTGTCCAAAATCAAACATCTCAAATGAGTAATCCACACTAGAGAAGGATTGAAAGAACCAATAATTGGGAGGAACAAGGGCTGGTGTGTGGCCCTTCTTCTGGAGGGCTTCTGTGCCAACTTCACTTCTTTGGGACTTTATAATTCCTCCAATGGACCTATTAATTATTATATTAGCCCCATAACACTTATAGTTCAATAATAATCAATTATGAAATACACTATTTCAATTAGGTCCAATTTTACATAACATTTCAAAAAAGTTCTGCGAACAATTTTACTTGATAATAATTAATTAAACTCTTTAATTAATTATTATCTTATTCACTTCTCTATCCCCATAATAATATCAAATATTATTATCTTTGTCATTTTACCATTTTATCCTTTTTCTCTATATGTGTGTGACCTATTGGGTTCTTGTCCATATTGGCAGTATAATAAGTAATTGTGAGTTCTATTCAAAACTCACATGATTTAAACTTCTTTAAATCATTTTATCAATCCCTATTGATATTCTTGATACACTATTATACAAATCATGATTGGCCTCTAGCTAGCATCATGACTACCCAAATGTCAGGAAAGTCAAGTGGTTTGACTATACCCTTCCATAGAAACAGTTACCGTGCAATTACTCCTTCCACCACTCTTATCTCAATTCGATTATGAGTATGGATTTTTGTCAACTCATATAAATCTAATTATGTATGTTCTATTAATTTAACCATTGTTTCCAAAATGCCCTCTATGGATCTCTATCCATCTTGGCATATTACTCTGGTCAGAGATTCTCTGAACAAGGCAAGTATAGAATTATGCGAGATAACTTCCCTTGTTAAATCTGCGATGGTGAATCCTTTGTCAATCACTCAAATATCTTCAAGTAGGTCATGATATACCCAATCTCCTAACTATGTTCACTCCCAGTTGGAAGTAATCAGTTATGGAGTCAAAATATACCACTTGCTACTTAAGATAACTTTGGTGATCTCAAGTCCAAGGATACTTGCACAACCACTATAAAGAGATTTCTCACTAACATAGATTTAATATCCATGTGAGGATTCTCTTTGCAGGTCTCTAATGAACTTGTTCTTCTAACAAGCATCCACATGTTAGCTTTGATTATCTTTCATAATCACAGTTATGAGAACCACTACTTGAACCATTCAAGAAGCATAACATGTGCTAGTCTGTTCGAATTAACAATGCCCTATCTTGTTAATTCTATGACTAGGGATATTTAGATATTAACACATTTGCATGCAATAGACATCTCATATCATGAACACTTTCATGATTGCCTTTGCACTATGTTTATAATATCTAGGACTTCATGTAGCACCCTTATTCTATAATCTATACATATCACTTTATCCATCTCATTACACATGTTCTATTGTGCAACATAAGCATATATCAACTATATAGAGAACTGATATTCATACTTAATCCATAAGAGTGCTAAACTATTAAAACTTCACAATATACATTAGAGTCTCTTTACAAAATATATCCGCTAATAACATCTTACAAAACAGTTGTACTTTTACAAGATTTCCAACACAATATAAAACCTTTGAAATACTAAAAGGAACAAAAAAGAAAACTATATACTTTATAATCTTCAAAGACTTGTGTTGGCCAGCCAGCTACATATATCAATCCTGAGAGAAAGTCTTAACCTTGCAACCTACACGGATGAAACACCCGTGCTAAGCTATAAAGCTTAGTGGGGAACTAAATCATGATAAACGACCACTCACAGTGATCATTAACAAGCATCCAACATGCTTCAAATGTAACAATGATTTATTTCAAGAAATGAAAGAAATTAAACATTTAAATTCACTTATAGAAATCATACAATGTAATACATATAAGAATAAAGGACACATATATATAGAGAGCATTTAGCAATTAACATGCAATTTGTTTTGTACTAGCAGTATAGATACATATGTATATTGAGCATTATTTTAGACTTGGGTTTTGTATGCATCAAAAGGAATTTCATATGTAGAATAGTATAAAGTCAACTAAGAATTTGCATGCCTTATTAAACTTTTCTTAACCTTGATAATAAAGCCTGCACTATTCTAAAGAGGTGGATAACGAGTTATACGGTGGTACCCGAGGGTACTAGGTCACCCGAAGGCACCAAAGAGATACTCGGAGGTATTAAACGATGATCCCTTGTAGGGATAAAATTGTATGATAAATCGGTGGACCCAAACGAGGTCGAACAAATAACATGGACCCAAACGAGGTCGAACAAATAACATGGACCGATCAAGCGGACCCAAACGGGGTCGGCTACAACCCACACGAGGGTTGTTTAAATTAACTTTAACTTTTAAACCTAAACAGGGTCACTATACTTTTAAATTCAAGTGGACCTAAAGAGGTCAAAATGTTCAAAAGCAGCAGCAAGTTACCCTTATAGGCATGCCTATCTATCCACTTCCTAGACTCAAAGCAGGTAGAACAATCTCTTTAATTTATCTTTTCTTTATTCATTCATATTTTTATATGCACATGTATACTCTGGTATAACTATAATCAATGTATTCATATAGACAATCATGTGTAACTTTTCTGCATGTCAAGACTATACTTATATAATACCATTATATGCTTTAATAAGATTTCTATAATTGAGTCTATAGCACTGTAGATTTGTATTTTCGCATGCCAACATGTGATAACACATATGCTTAATTATGTCATTTCAATTAAGCAAAGACATAGTTATACATTTCACTTTAAAAATATTATTTGAATCATTACTCTAAAATAGTTTTCAAGCTTTGAACCCAACCATGTAAGATCATACATATGCATATATGCACACATATATTCTACTAATCACCTTACTTCTTCATACAAGCAAAGTTAACATTTCAAACTATATGTACTATAGTAATTTTGAAGAAATCCATAGGAATCATGTAGAATCATCTAGACTTATATATGTATATATATATATATATATATATATATCAACCAATTAAAGGCCAGTCATACAACTAGATTTAGTAGCCTTAGGTTCATCGGTATGTATACAACTAGGTACCATCATCTTTACACATAAATACATATAACATGACATGTTTTCATTTTCTTAGTTCATAAACCCCAGCACCAAATGAACATTCATGGATAGCATTTTTAATATTAACTATCATTCATGTATTTATATCCACATTTGTACTCTATTGCAGGCAACACTATATTCATGTTCATTTCATACTTCAAAGCTGTACTTATAGTATACCATTTGCACATGTATATAATCTCACCTATTAAGTGACATTTAATCATTTTCTATCTCATAGGACAATTGCATGCTCATGCACTCATAAATATAATCATAGATTGTACATACCTGTAGTACATTCGCATCTAATAAGCTTGTTCTGATAAGCATGATTATCAATATATATATACCTTAATCACTCATCAATCATATCCTATTAATATGTTTCCATATGGCACATACATTTAATTTTCATCATGACCTTATACTTAAACATATGATCTTTAGACAACTCATCATATCAAAATCATATTATCATACACATATATGATTAACAATAATTTCATAATTATTCATGGTGCTATAAATTAACTATTAATGTACAATTTCTATGATGCATAGGTATACATTCATAGACAATTTTCAATGTAAATGATACAAATCATGCAAATCCATATATATATATCCTTTGATACAAATCTATATACACATGAGTTTATAGCTCTCGTATACTTGCATTCAAGGCTTATTTTGTTCAGTCATATGCGCAACACATAGGGGTAGCCTAATATACTGATAAAGGGGAATAAAAAGCATATTTATGGGCCAAAATCATGATGTCGCGCTCGCGGCAAGTGTCGCGCTCGTGACAGTATGCTTGGCCATACGAGTTTTTCACCCTGTTTCCAAAATCCTGCAAACTGCTTAATAACTTAATCTTGTACTTCATTTTTGACATAGTAAAAGGCCTTTTTAGAAACATTTGTCTTTTAAAAAGTTGTATATATACATTTCTAGTTTCTATAACATCAAAAATATTTGAAATATCATTTCTAGAACTGGAGATATATTAAAATTACTAAAGACTGTTCATGAGCACAAGACTGCACACTTATCCGTTTTTCAAGATAGATTATGACCTATTTAGAGACAAAATTTGAGTGTAATTTATTCTTATGAAATATTTGTATGTAAGTCTAGTTTAATTTACAATTAGAATCATCGAATTATCTATTATAAAACTCAAAATATTACCAAAAGAGTACATCTAGGTGCAGTGAACCAAAACCCAGAATTTTGATATATACTTGCATGTGCCTTTAAACTTAGTAACTAACGTTTCTAATGAAATTATTTATCAAATATATGTTCATTCTTATTATCATCATTAATTTATCAAGAAATAACTCAAAATAACCTTAAATAATATGAACACATTTCATAAATTTACAAGATATTCTCATGCAAAGATTTTGATGAACTAATCACAAGCATTACAAACCATCATCCTTAATACCCTTTCAAATCACACATGCAAAACATATAATTTTTAACTTTCATCTTTACAACTCTAACAACATCTCCATATGCATTCTTAAATCACACTCTATCCATATTTCAATACAAAATAAACACATGTAAGAAGAGGAAAATGTTCCCAAACCTGTTTTGTAACCTTAGTCTTCTTCCAAGATCTCCTTTTTCTTTCACTACTCCAAAACAAACTATAAATATCATCTCCTTTGATTTCCTTAACTAAAATCAACAAGGCCAAATATGTAGCACCCCCTATGCAAAATACCCCATTAAACATGTATCATGAATACTATTAATCATGCTTATGCTATATGTTCATTTAATCATCATTTAGCCATTAATCATGCCACATGGTTTCATATGCCTATATTCGTGCTACAAGTCTATTCCTGTTTTCCATTTCAAACCTATTAACATGCATACTAGATTATATGAATATTACTTTATGTATATCACATGCACACACACCTGTCTTAGCTTTACTACTAGTGAGTTACAATATTCCACATAGGTTTTATACATATCATAAGATAACTGGCCTTAATACAATACATATGATAATTGTATTACAAAATATCCTACATCAAGGTTATAAGTCGATGGTTGGCCCTTCCTGATGCAGAGAACGTCCCTCAACAAAAGTCTTGCTATATGTACCTACACGGATAAATAACCCGTGCTAAGCTATAAAGCTTAGTGGGGAATATCTACAGATGGATGACCACACACACAGGTCATCAAACATACATATACAATATATACATATACTATAAACAACAGGTCCAATATAGCATGGCAACGATAACATATACTTTAAAGCATAAAACATATTCTCATGTGCATAACTTTGTACCCAATGAGTAACAATTATTCTCATATTCATAATTCATATAGACAGTAATTTCCCATGTAAGCATATTCAAATAAAACATAATTCCTGTGGTAAAACAACATTATGATTCACAATATCAATCTTTAGTCAAATCACTTTAACTGTTTAATTTCTTTATCATTACTATGAATAACGTTTAGCCTGTCTTAGCTTTATCGGTGGATAACGGGAACTATGGATACACATCGGTATCAAAGAAGGATATCCGAAGATATCAAATCTATAGACCCAAACGGGGCCAACTATACTATGGACCGGTCAAGCATACCCAAACGGGGTTGCCTCTCAACCCAAATGGGGCTGATCATGATCCAAACGGGATCATACATATACTATGGACCCGAGCGAGCCAAACTATGGCAGCTGCAATTTCCCTATAGGCGCCTATCTATCCACATCTAAAATTGTATCGCAGGCAGAACTATATTCGTGTTCAATTCACATATTAATACTGTATTCATAGTATAATGCTGTGCACATATACATAGTCTTATATAACTATGAATTCTATGGTGCATAATCAGATATATGCACAGTTCACATGCCAAGTTATACATCTGGCTTATTCAAATCTGTATGACTATATAATTTGCATCATAACATATAGGAATGACATATAATCATCATATCATATACTCGATCATGTTTTCATTAAGCATTTCACATGCTCATAGTCATGCTAATTCATCTTCTATCTCATAAGGCAATTACATGCTCATATACTCATATACATAATCATAAATGTACATACCTGTGGGTACATTCGCATATAGTTGATTTATTCTTATGAGCATGTTTCCAACACATATATATACCTTTATCATCATTCAAGTCATGTGCTATACAACATATCAACATGTTTTCATATGGGCACATACACATGCCAAGGTCATACTATTATAATCCCTATTTTATAGCATAGATACATGTCAATATGTGCACTTTTATGTCATAGGATTTACATGTGTATATATATGAATTTAGCATATGATCATCATGCACAAGACTAATCACATGTATAGGTTAGATATTTCATCCTATGACATATACACAATTGAATGCATCTGTATTCATATAAATCCTTCATTGATAGTCATACTACATGTCTTATTCAATTAACTTTACTATCACATAAGCAACTATCAATCTCAATCAATTTAAAGATCATATAATCAAGTGTAGCAATGATTTGCACAATATTGCAATTTCTGTTATATTGAGCAGTCTAAAACAAGTCTGGATTCAACCCTAGATTACATGTACTTAGAGATAGATTTAAACTTAGGTTTCTTCATATGAAATATAGGTATGGAAGTCTAATTTTCAATGCAAAAAGAATCATTCAATTTTCTATTCTATAGCTCAACTTATGAGCAAAACATTCCAGACAGGTCATTCAGTCGTGAAGGGGAGTTCGACTAGTGAAGGGCTTCACGAGTGAAGCAAATAAGGCAAATCTCATGACTTGTGAAGAAGCTCACGAGTGAAGAAGAAGATCTGTACTTCACAACTCATGAAGAAGCTCACGAGTGGAGAAGAAAAACTACACTTCACGACTCGTGAAGAGCTTCGCGAGTGAAGAAGAAAAACTGCACTTCATGACTCGTGAAGAGCTTCACGAATGAAGAAGAAAAAATGCACTTCACGACTCGTGAAGAGCTTCACGAGTCGGACTAATGTTTACGACTCGTGAAGTCATTCACGACTCGGCAAGATTAGTCTTCTTCTTCAACCTCACATCTTTAAATTTTCCAGAAAACGTAAATTTAGTTCTGTAAATCCCACTCAATTCCAATATTCATTCTCACATGCAATATGAACAGCCTAAATTCCCATACCTTGGCTGATAAACCCAATGTCTTCAACCTCTATCAATTCCTTTTCCTTTGTTCCTTCTTCCTTCCTCTTCTCATTCACAAATTCCATCACCATCATCATTTAAATTTCCAGTAAATACATTGTTCTAAGTTAACTTGAAAAGAAGAAGAAGATGAAGATGATGGAGGGTTAAATTAAGAGTTTGATTACCTTAATTTACTGCATTTTACTCTTGCTTAACCCACAAACATTATCACCTAATTGCTTGGGATAATTGAATGAAAATCAAAGGAAGAAGAGATAAACAATTTTCTGGTTTTCTCTCTTCAAATGCCGTTCTCAAGATCTCAACCAGCCACCTCACAATCCACTAACTTCTTATCTTTATATCAACAAGCAAAATTCTCTCTATGGTCCCTTGAAAGTTTGCATGCCACACAAATGCCACAAACCTTTATGCTTGTAAGACTTTAACCCCTCCACTAACTCTTCTTCTTAATTCAACCTATCAATTAATTCAATCTTCCAACTTAACCTTGAATTAAATGCTTTTATTCATAATTGGCCACCAAAATGTCACAGTTACAAATTAACCCCAAATTAACACCTATTCACTTCAATTACATCCTCAATTACTATTAAACCATATTCTTTTATTTTACTTTCATGCAATTAACACAATAGCATGCTAATTTATCCCTTTAACATAATCATACAAATATGCAAATTAAATTAGGGTCATGTTAGGGGCCTTACAAAATATCTTCCATTACTGAAGTCAAATGCAAGAAGCTATGGCTTTGATTGTAGATAAAGGAGTTAAATTTTGAAAGAGATGAGAAAAGAGAAAATATGAACTTCCTAGAGCATGCCATCCAAATCCACTTCCTAAAATGACAAAGCTTCAAATCTAGAGATAGGGATATAAAGATAAGAGAAAGGAGTAAACATAACCCACATCCTAATTCATGTTCACGTGAAGGACTTGGGAGTTGTGAGTGGAATGGGTCTCCCACTCACTCTCCACTACCCCTTTTAATGATAAAATAAGTTTCCATAACATTATAGTGGGTAAAGTACATATTAGTCCTTACATGTGATTCTCATTTTTACAATTGACCCACCAAACTACTAATCACAATTTTTACCCCAAAACTTGTTTCCTTTCTTTCAATTTTGATCCATTATAACTTTTTATCTTTTAAATTAACCTATCCATTTATTTCTTCTCTTAATTCAACCTCTTAAACCCTTCTTTTATCCACAAATTAATACTTTTTACTTTAATTACACCCTTAAACATTATTAAACCAATATAATTTAATTATCACCTTATAAAATTCATACCATATAATTTACACATTTATCACATAATTAATGATATCTTAATAACATTTTTGCCCCAATTAATAGCTTAACTCTTAATAGTTCATCTAATAATGCTCAATTAAACTTTAATAACATGTAATTGCCTTTGAATTCTACTAGGGCCTATTTTGGGTCCTTACACTTCATTTATTAATTTAAGATTTACAAACTCATGTATTTAAATATAGCATTATAAATGAATGATGCCTTTTATTAAGAATATGAATTCATACATATGAAATAATCCCTATTACATGGGCTCTAGGGCATACTTTCTAACAGTTTGTTGGTCACAAAAGGTCGTGCTTACCCTAAAAATTAATGAGGTGTAAGCCATTATGGACCGATTATTGAAGAAACATCCACCTTAAGAGGCTAGGACTAATTTTGTAAAGATTCGGTTAAGACATCGATGGGAGTGACTCATCAATCAAATTTGTGGAAACATCAGCCTTGGGCTTAAATTAGTTAGCCTTGAGAGGCATTTTTTAAGGCATCAATCAAGATGGTTCATCGATCTGAATTATAGAAACATCAGCCTTGGGATTGAATTGATTAGCCTTGAGAGCCATTTTTGAGACATCAATCGAGATGGTCATTGAACAAAATTAAAAAAACATCAGCCTTGGGATGAAATTGATTAGCCTTAGGAGGCATTTTTAAGATGTTTATTGGGATGGTTCATCGATTGAAATTGCAGAAACATCAGCCTTAGGCTGGAATTGATTACTGTTGAGAGGAATTTTTAAGACATCAATTAGAATTACAGAAACATCAGCCTTGGGCTGGAATTGATTAGCCTTGAGAGGCATTTTTGAGACATCAATTGGAATGGTTCATCAATCGAAATTACAGAAACATCGGCCTTGGGATGGAATTGATTAGCCTTGAGAGGTATTTTTGAGACATCGCTTGATATGTTCATCGATCAAAATTACAAAAACATCAGCCTTAGGCTGGAATTAATTAGCCTTGAGAGGCATTTTTGAGACATCAATTGGGATTGTTCATTGATCAAAATTACAGAAACATCAGCCTTAGAATAGAATTGATTAGCCTTGAGAGGTGTTTTTGAGACATCGATCGAGATGGTTCATCAATTGAAATTACAAAAACATTAGCTTTGGTCTAAAATTGGTCTTGCGAAATGACTTTTTATTCATCACAAATTTTATATTTTACTTTCTAACCTATTTAGGAGGCTTTATTGACTTTCCTTCGCTGCTGGCCCTTTGGACTTTAGCCAATACATCCTTCTTGCCTTAGAGGACTCGGCGACCGATGGGTTAAGGGCCCTAGCTTTTCTGATCCACTCTTTTAACTGCTTCTCTTGTATCCACTATAGGCACAAATTGTAAACAAAAATAGTTGGAGAAGGAGGCGGAGTTACCTGATAGGATCATTGTCTTCCTCGTGTTTGCCTGGCTTATGCTTTTTGAGGGGTGTGATTGCAGCTAATGGAATTTTGATTATGTGCTCCAATCAATTCGCCCTCCTTTTGGTTCATTCGGGCAAATTTCACATGATAGGTTAGTCGTCTCAAAGTCATTTTTTAGGCATCGTTTCATTTCTCTATTTTAATGGCGGTTGCTTCATTTCTCGTATTTTGATGGTTGATTATCTTCTTTTGGCACTTCTGTTTATGGATGTACATTAATGAGTTCTTGATGCGTGACATCCTCATTAATTTCTTTACGAGAAATTTAGAGTTGCCTATAAAAAAGGTTTCCTTCTATCTTTTTTCATGCTATCTTCTTCTGCTTTCTCTTATAATTTTTCTTATTTATGTTTGTGTCTTCTTAGCTATTAAGTTTAACTATGAGGACTTCATACTTTCTGCATGTTATTGCCCAACCTACCATTTTAGGAAGATGAATGAAGCAAGGATCCCTTGTCTTGTTTGGATGTGGCTTGTATTAGCAAGTTATGCAATCTGCTACCCCGATGATTCTTTTCTCTTGGCCCAGGGTTTCCACCTGATCATGGTTGTGGATATGTATATGTACTTTCCTCTCCATTTATGTTGGTGTTTCTCTATTATTAGGAAACTACTATGAGAGGTGGTCTCATTGCGGAGGCAGTGGTCGAAGCGGCGACGAAACTCTTGTATTCCTTTCTCCCTGTTGTCTCTCCTTTTTACTTTTTCTCTTCTTGTAATTAGCCTCCTTCTTCTCTTTTTCTCCTCCTTTTTCTTCTGCCCTCTCCTTTCCTTTCTTTTGACTTTACTTTTTGTTTTGTGGTAGGGGACACAGGAGGCTTCAGCCGTGCGCATTTCCAGATAAGAAGAATATAACCCGGTCAACAAGAATGTTATTTATGTAAACCATAGGAAGGATATTATCTATGTACTTTGTACTTTTGAATGAATGTAACTTCTTTACTATAACATATCTATTCTTTTTTCTTTTTCTTTTCTCTCTTTTTTGTTATGCATTTTGACATTTTGCGATAGTCTTAAATGATAAAAAAGAGGGCATTGCTAAAACTGGTTAAGAAGTGATAACTTATACCGAAATAATGACAATTGAGTAGCACTTATCTTTTACAAAGGCATTGCATTGTCTTAAGCAGTTGGTTTTTGTTCTTTTCTTTTTACTCCACGTTTTTAAACAGGCTCCATAGTTTGGATTATTTGTTGCACGATTGTTGTGATTGGGTCTTTGCTGGAGAATTTTTTTTTGCTTTCCAATCGGTGATAGTGGGCATTTTATTTGATGGAATTTTATTTCTCCTCTCTGCTGGTTGTCATGAAGAGACCAATGGGCCATCAATAGATCTATTGTCAGTAGATCAGGTTGTGTCAATTAATCCTGAGGGAAAAGAGGGAGGGTGGTATTTTACTCGACCGCTTTGGCCTTCTTTATCTGTTTATTTAGGAATTTCTTATCTATGGTTTCTTTTCATTTCTCAATACATTGTATCACCTCTTAAATCTTTTTAAAGAATAAGCCATTCTCTGCTTTTATTATTATTTGTTACATTGATGCATAACAACATTTTCTTTAATCAAGGTAACAATGATTTTAACAATCTTTCAATCGGAGTTAAATATGTCAACCAAAATTTTCGTCAATCGAGATTTTTGTCAATCAAAATTAAATACATCGATTGGGATTTTTGTCGATCCTCTGATTGGAAAGATTATGGTTTTCTTCAATCCCCATGGTGATATGTGTGACTCTACCATCCTCGCATTTTTTCTTGGAAGGTAGACGTCCTTTTAGAGCCTTCCTTACCTTAACCGCTTTTCCTGAATGGCTTATTGAGTCTTATTTTCTCTTTTCTCATTGGGAAAGGAGGCGCGCTTTTTGCTCCTTTCCTTGACTAGCATTCCTCTAGTTGTCTTCATCCAGAGTGTGTGACACCGACACTACTTTTTCTTTGGGATCTTCTTTCTCCAATATGACTTCCTCTTTTCAGTGCCTTTTGTACTGGTTGGACTTGTGGAAGGATAGGCATTCTCAATGTAGTCTTTTGGCTTTGGTGTCAAGCTTAACTTGATTCGCCTATAGACATAAAAGGGGGAAACAATTTTTTTCTCCCCAAAATGTTTCCTAGTATGCTGCTTCAGAGAGTCTCGCATTCCCTTTGTGCATTAGACCAAATAAGGGATATTTTGCTTCCTTTTAGCCTTAACGTTTTGTTTTGTATATGTGTTTTAGCCGCAGAACCTCGTTCTTAATCATTTGAGTGTCTGTGTAGTCTTGAGGACTTTCATAGAGTCTGTGCATCTTCTTCTTTTCTTTGTGGCATTTTGCACTTGCCAGATGATTTCTCATATAGTCTCGAAGACTTTCATGGAGATCTTGTGTCCTTCTAGTGTAGTGGTAAGATCATATGTTACTTACAAGTCGTGAGATTGGACCTTTCTACTCAGTTGTCAACTCTCAACGAAAATACCAAATGATAAGTCATAGATTTTTGTGGAGAAGGGTGTCTATGTATGGGAGTAGGCAAAAAGATAGGTTTGAGAAATAAAGGATTGGCCCCGATTGGGTCTTAGTCTGCGAAACCTACAAAAGATGCTTAGCCCAATGTTCCCAAGCTTTAGCATTCCGACACTCAAGTTAGCTATCGAGATAAGAGAGGATTTAATGAGATAATAATTTATTAAGGGAGAGAGAAAGAGTGAGTGCATGTCTTAAAAGAGAACCCATTATTTATAGTTTCGGGAGAGCTTGGAGCAGTGTGCGCAATAGTATCGGTACTCTGCGACAGGTATGGCCTATTTCTATAGGTAGTGGTGATTAGATAGTGGCATGTATTAGACATTTTGGGTCTGTCAGTGAGAAATTCAGTCCGATTGGACAGCCTCGATTATTGATTTTTTCGTCTCAATTGGGGGGATCTTAATGGGCTTTTTCTTTGGCTTCTTCCTGTGATCTTAGGTTATTGGCTTTATTTTTTTGAGTGTTATCATTAATCTTTGAAGATGTGGAGGATTTAGAAAAAGGTGTTTTCATAAAGTAGATTGTCCTTTTTTTTTTCTAGAAAATCCTTTTTGCTTATTTGGATAACTTTTTAAAGAATGAATTTCCCTAATGCCTCTCTCTTTTGGCTTGAATAGGAATTGATATCCAAAATCTATCTTTTTCCCAAATATGGTATTAATTTTTCTTAGACAAAAATTTGTTAATAACTATGAACAATATAATTATATAAAACACTACCCCTAGGCTCAGTGTACTGATTGGCCTATGGTGGCACGTCAAGCATAAGCTAATCGTAGAAAGGCTGCTTGCCCAAACTACTTATCGATGGAGAGAAAATAAGTTGTTGTGCACACCCAATACACATGATAAAATGCACTATTGTATAGCGCACGAAATTGTCACCTTTATCAAGTTATAAGTTTCTTCTTAATAAAATATTAATTTTTTATAATGATGTCTACGATTGGACAACTAGAGCTATCTAATATATATATATATATATATATATGATAAAGTGATCGAAATTAGGTTAAAATTGTAATGTACCTAATTTATATTGTAAAGTATCGATGCTTATATATAGATACTCGAAATGTAATTTCTATTTTAAAATTGACCAGATTATAAGTAAGGAATTTATGTGTAATGCCCTCACAATCCGGGTCATTTGAATAGTACTTCTTGGGAGTGAATATTGACATCGGGGTGAATAGTACCATTCAGGACCCATGAAAAATTTTCTTCACCACTGGAAAGTAAAATTTATGATGAGTCCAGCGATATAATTTGAGATGAATTTGACGTCAAATAGGCCATCATAAAGTACAGTGAAAAATTTACCCGGCTCATATTAGGCTGGACAAAACTTTGATCGTCTAGAAAAAAATTGTCCCAAGCCTTATAAAATTATTTCAATTACATGGAACCATTACAAATAATCCCAATTTATATTTGAAAGCAAAAAAAATAGAAACTTTGAATATTTGAGTTTTAGATCGGTGAATTTTGCCTCTAAACTTAGAAGTATACCGAAACAAAGTCAGATTGACCCATAATTTTGTACACACTTTAATCAATATTTTTACATATGTTTAGACCTATTTTGTAGGTCATTTGATAATTAAAATTTGTAGCCAATAAGAGGACAACATGTGGCTTAATAAAAGCCCTTGGATTGAATAGTGCTTGATTTAATCTTAACTCTCCATCTAAGGTATAAAAAGAAAAAGAAGGATGTAAAAATTTCTCCAAAAATAAGCCATCTTCTTCCTCCTCCATTTTGGCCAAATTCTCCACTATTTTCTTTCTTTTGACTTTAAATTTCCATCAAATTCATATCCCAAATTTCACCTAGATTAAATAATTGTATTCCTCTCCATCTTAGACAAGGAATTGAAGCAAAAAGAAGCTTGGAAAGTGAAGCAATTTAGTGAGATAAATTCATTAAAGTAAGTAAAATTATGTGATTTATTTAAAACTAATTGGGGAATTAGGTAGTTGATCATTTTCATATGATTTTGGATGATAAATTAAAAAGAAACTCATGGTTACATCATATGTTCAATTCGGCCTGGGTGAAGAACAAGAAGAAGAAAAAAAGAAAAATGAAGGAAAAAGGAAAAGGAAAGGAAATTTAAAGGAACAAAGGAGAATTAAGGTATATGTATACCTAAACAAGCTTATTTCATGAAATTTAGGTTATGTAACTTAGGGTTCTTATATGTAAAGTGTGTTTAAATTCAAATTGGTGGTAAATAACTGAAATTGAAGGACAAATAATGAAATTGGTAAAGTTAAATGCATGAAAACATGATTAAACATCGAAAGATAGAATTGGAACCTATTATGTAAGTAAAAGAAATTAAGGTTGTGATTGGAATTAAATTGATTAAATGTTGGAATTATGTAATTTATACTTGAAAAACATGTTTAGAATGATTTATATAAATTAAACAAGTTGTTATGTAAGAAATCATATTATGGCCGAATAGAAGAAATCATGTTCATGATGGAATAAATGCTAATTATGATGAATTAATAGTAGATATACATGATTCAAGCTTTAAAAGCATGCATGAATAGTTATGTACATAACTTGGCCAAATGGATATAATTGTGTGTGTGTAGAACATGCATATGTAACTAATGTATTAAGGAAATGAAGTGTTTATAAGAATATAAATGTATATGTGTGTGTGTTATTATGATGACTATGATGAAATTTAGGAATGTTTGTGTTGTTGACTGGAGTATTGGAGTTAGAGGTTAAATATTGAGCTCAATCATTACCTGACAATAGGAGGCAAACCAATAGGCCTCCATTCGCATAATGCTCCTAAAAGTTTGGACAATTTTCACTTACCTCAAAGTGCGAGATAATATTTTGCCTGCCTGCATCAAAAGCAATCAAGTAATATCCTCTATTTGAATGATAAAATAGTAAGCAAACTAAGTGCTTTTTGTACAGGGGCGCAAGTCTTAAGCACGTACCATTAAGTCTTTTTTTAGGCATTTCATGTCTCTTAAGGGCATTAAGTCCTTTTTCAAGACATTTCGAGTCTCTTAGCGAGCATTTAAGTTATTAAGTCCTTTTTCAAGGAATTTCAAGTCTCTTAGTGAGCATTAAGTCATTAAGTCCTTTTTCAAGATATTTCCAGTCTCTTAACGAGCATTAAGCATTAAGTCCTTGTTAGTGTAAGCCCTAGCCCCAATACATTGTAATAAAACACTTTAGTTAATAAATGAGGCATTTGTTTTATTTATTGTATTCTTGTGCATATCAATTGATAGAACTATCCAAGAATGTTGTTTTAGTTTAAGGTATCATGTGTGAGGCATATGGTTGTAAGACCTTGAAACAAATGAGACTTCATTCTAAATATCCTTAGTCAGTCATTGTTATGGGAATAACAAATGAATTAAGACTAGTATGCTCTCTCTGATAAGTTGAGTTCTGTCTTACGAATCATAAGGATAAGAGTGTCAATCAGAGATCATAGATACATGTTTAGAACATGGTATCTGGATTCGATCCACTCATGAGAACACTACATGGTATAAATCATAAGTGTTTCTCATGTGCAAGTTTTGTATTAGAGTTCTTAGACCTAAAATCTCTATGAAACTCTTTATGAATTACTGTGTGCTTTGACATACACCTAACGTGCTCGTAACAGAGTGACAAGTACGGGTATGCTTAGGTATGCATTGATTAATGTTAGAGAGCATGAGGGAAGTGAATGGATTACCCCTCTCTATAAGAGAGAAAATATCATCGGCCACTTGATCAGTAAACTGAGAAGTGTATGGCCATACCGAGATGAAATAATGAGTAATCATTATTTATCTAGAGTTCAGTGTCACTAGAATATCAAGAAAGGAATTAATATATATAAGGATGACTAGTTCCATGCCTTATATTAATTTTAATATTTATGGGTAAGGGACTATGCAAAATTGCATTAGGTCACTAAATGCCATATGCATTTTCATTTAATTTGAAATGCTATAATATCTTGCTAGAGAATATATATAGCCTTTGAATTAATTTATTAATTCATTGCCAACATTAAATGGACCTATAGGATCGCACACAAAGCATTGGGTTTAAAATATTTAAATAAAGTATTGGGCATTAATTTGGGCTTTTAATTAAAGTCAAATTAATGTATGTAATGGGCATTATAAATGCTATTGGACCTTGGCCCATGAGAGAGAGAAATTCAGCCCACATGGTTTAATTTCAATTAATTAATTATCTTGTATTAATTAAGTTAATTGAGTATTAAATCCTAATGATATTTAAATCAATTTAAAACACTTAATTAAGGGATGTCTTAGCCGAAATTTCCAAGATAAATATTGAAGGAATTTCGGCACATGTGTAGCACCCTTATTCTATAATCTATACATATCACTTTATGCATCTCATTACACATATTCTACTATGCAACATAAACATATATCAACTATATAGAGAACTGATATTCATACTTAATCCATAAGAGTGCTAAACTATTAAAACTTCACAATATACATTAGAGTCTCTTTACAAAAATATAACTGCTAATAACATCTTACAAAACAGTTGTACTTTTACAAGATTTCCAACACAACATAAAACCTTTGAAATACAAAAAAGGAACAAAAAGAAAACTATATACTTTATAATCTTCAAAGACTTGTGTTGGCCAGCCAGCTACAGATATCAATCCTGAGAGAAAGTCTTAACCTTGCAACCTACACGGATGAAACACCCGTGCTAAGCTATAAAGCTTAGTGGGGAACTAAATCGTGATAAACGACCACTCACAGTGATCGTTAACAAGCATCCAACATGCTTCAAATGTAACAATGATTTATTTCAAGAAATGAAAGAAATTAAACATTTAATTCACTTATAGAAATCATACAATGTAATACATATAAGAATAAATGACACATATATATAGAGAGCATTTAGCAATTAACATGCAATTTGTTTTTGTACTAGCAATATAGATACATATGTATATTGAGAATTCTTTTAGACTTGGGTTTTGTATGCAACAAAAGGAATTTCATATGTAGAATAGTATAAAGTCAACTAAGAATTTGCATGCCTTATTAAACTTTTCTTAACCTTGATAATAAAGCCTGCACTATTCTAAAGAGGCGGATAACGGGTTATACGGTGGTACCCGAAGGTACTAGGTCACCCAAAAGCACCAAAGAGATAATAGGTCACCCGAAGGCACCAAAGAGATACCCAGAGGTATTAAACGATGATCCCTTATAGGGATAAAACTGTATGATAAATCGGTGGACCCAAACGAGGTCAATCAAATAACATGGACCCAAACGGGGTCAATCAAATAACATGGACCCAAACGGGGTCAATCAAATAACATGGATCGGTCAAGCGGACCCAAACGGGGTCGGCTACAACCCACACGAGGGTTGTTTAAATTAACTTTAACTTTTAAACCTAAACAGGGTCACTATACTTTTAAATTCAAGTGGACCTAAAGAGGTCAAAATGTTCAAAAGCAGCTGCAAGTTGCCCTTATAGGCATGCCTATCTATCCACTTCCTAGACTTAAAGCAGGCAGAACAATCTCTTTAATTTATCTTTTCTTTATTCATTCATATTCTTATATGCACATGTATACTCTGATATAACTGTAATTAATGTATTCATATACACAATCATGTGTAACTTTTCAGCATGTCAAGACTATACTTATATAATACCATTATATGCTTTAATAAGATTTCTATAATTGAGTCTATAGCACTGTAGATTTGTATTTTCGCATGCCAACATGTGATAACACATATGCTTAATTATGTCATTTCAATTAAGCAAAGACATAGTTATACATTTCACTTTAAAAATATTATTTGAATCATTACTATAAAATAGTTTTCAAGCTTTGAACCCAACCATGTAAGATCATACATATGCATATATGTTTATATGCACACATATATTCTACTAATCACATTACTTCTTCATACAAGTAAAGTTAACATTTCAAACTATATGTACTATAGTAATTTTAAAGAAATCCATAGGAATCATATAGAAACATCTAGACTTATATATATATCAACCAATTAAAGGCCAATCGTACAACTAGATTTAGTAGCCTTAGGTTCATCGGTATGTATACAACTAGGTACCATCATCTTTACACATAAATACATATAACATGATATGTTTTCATTTTCTTAGTTCATAAACCCCAGCACCAAATGAACATTCATGGATAGCATTTTTAATATTAACTATCATTCATGTATTTATATTCACATTTGAACTCTATTGTAGCCAACACTATATTCGTATTCATTTCATACTTCAAAGTTGTACTTATAGTATACCATTTGCACATGTATATAATCTCACCTATTAAGTGACATTTAATCATTTTCTATCTCATAGGACAATTACATGCTCATGCACTCATAAATATAATCATAGATTGTACATACCTGTAGTACATTCGCATCTAATAAGCTTGTTCTGATAAGCATGATTATCAATATATATACCTCAATCACTCATCAATCATATGCTATTAATATGTTTCCATATGGCACATACATTTAACTTTCATCATGAACTTATACTTAAACATATGATCTTTAGACAACACATCATATCACAATCATATTATCATACACATATATGATTAACAATAATTTCATAATTATTCATGGTGCTATAAATTAACTATTATTGTACAATTTCCATGATGCATAGGTATACATTCATAGACAATTTTCAATGTAAATGATACAAATCATGCAAATCCATATATATATCCTTTGATACAAATCTATATACACATGAGTTTATAGCTCTCGTATACTTGCATTCAAGGCCTATTTTGTTCAGTCATATGTGCAACACATAGGGGTAGCATAATATACTGATAAAGGGGAATAAAAAGCATAGTTATGGGCCAAAACCATGATGTCGCGCTCGCGGCAAGTGTCGCGCTCGCGGCAGTATGCTTGGCCATACGAGCTTTTCACCCTATTTCCAAAATCCTGCAAACTGCTTAATAACTTAATCTTGTACTTAATTTTTGACATAGTAAACGGCCTTTCTAGAAAATGTCGTCTTCTACAAAGTTGTAGATATACATTCCTAGTTTATGGAACATCAAAAATATTGTCAACATCATTTCTAGAACTCGAGATATGTTGAAATTACTAAAGACTGTTCATTATAGTAGGCAACACAAAATTTCCGATTTTCAAGTGAAAGTTAGGCAATCGTGTAGGCATTATTTGACTTTGTTTTCTTCATATAAATTGTAGGTTTTGAAGTCTATTTTAATTAGGAATTGACCTCTTATCGTTCTGATAATTTTACAATCAATTATGAAGGTTTTATCCCCAGCTGTTCAAAATCGGATTCAAAGATGTATCTAATATTCAATCAATGTAGGGATAATTTAGAGGCCAAATTAGTGCTATTTTTCAACTTCACTTTTATAGCTATATCTCATATGGAACTATCAAAATTACCAAATTTTTAAATTAAGGACCCTAGCTCATTTTATAGCTTAAATTACAGTCAATAATTTTTCAGCAAATCTTCATACAATACCCATTGATACAAAGTCTAAATTCATATCTCATTCCCATTGTTTCATCTATCACACATAGACACCTTGTTGCTTCAATTAACAATCACATGCATACATGGAGAGTACCATCCCATACCTTGGCCGACCTTTTTCCCCCTAGCTTTCAATCCCTTGCAATATCCTTCCCTTTATTCCTTCTACCTTTCTCTTCTACCTTCTTTTTATCCTTTGCATCAATTCATTAATTCAACATCAATCTTCCCTCGTTTATCTTAATCCATCATCAATCAAAATAAGAAGTAGATGAAGATGAATAGATGAACTATCAAGTTAAAATATTTACCTTATAGTTTTATACTAAGGATCTAGATTGAACAACATGCAAGTATTTCCTCTTCAAGAAGACCTTGAAAAATCATCTATGGCTTTAAGAAATGAGAAGGAGAAAGGAAATTTCTGTAACTCTCTCTAGAATTTCGTCCACCACCATCTCTTATGAAGCTTCTATTTCATTCCACTAGCAAAATGATTATTTATAATAGTTAGGAAAATTCCCTTTTTAGTCCCTCAACAAGTTGCATGTCCTATAATTAACCCAACCCCTTTTGCATGTTATAAAGTGATTCCTCCATTTCTTGCATATTATAAATTAACCTATTCATTTATTCTTTCTCTTAAATTAACCTCTCAATTATTAATTTATTCACATTTTCCCCTAAAGATGCCGTAATTATAAATTTACCCCAAATTAATACTTTTTACTTCAATTTCACCCTTGAATATTATTAAACCAACAATAATAATTTAATTATGACCTTATAAAATTCATACCTTATAATTTACACATTTATCACATAATTATTGATAACTTAATAACATTTTTGCCCTAATCAATATCTTAACTCTTCATAATTCATCCAATAATACTCAATTAGTTTTTAATAACATGTAATTGCCCTTGAATTCTACTAAGGCCTATTTTGGTCCTTACAACATGTGAATTTCTTTATTAAGTGATATTATTTGATTAAATGTCTTATGTAATTATCTTGGATTAAATCAAAAGAGTTTGAATCATTATATATTACTTATTTTAAGGAAGTGATTAAGGTTAAAATAAATTATCTTGAGGTAGTAGATTTTAGATTAATCATTTACATAATGAGATAATATATATTGAAAGGGAAAAATATGAAACCCTAGTTCTTCTATGGTTTTGGCGTGATTTGCTCTCTCTCTCTCTCACAAAATTCTTTTGGCCAATTTTCACAAGGAGAAAGGATTGTTCCTCATTCTCTTGTGTTCATGGGTAGTAATAGCAACCTAAGAGAAGTACAAAATCAAATTTTGGAGCTTCAAACTATAGCCATTACACAATACTTATTTTGAGAGCTAGCAATCTCGATTTTAAGCCATCGGTGCAATTGTGTGTATGAACATAGAGAGGAGTGGCATAAAAGGCTGTTCCTTGGCATTGGTGGTGAAGGTTTAAGGCTAAGATATCCTCCTTGGTTGCTGGTCATCATCAAAATCAAGTTTTAAAAGGCATTTAAAGTTGTAAGTTTTAAAACACTAAAATTGCATGTTTCAATTCTTGTCATGAAATTGTATGGCATGTATGATCAAATTTTATTGTTTTCTGCTGCGTGATCTTTATGTGCATACCATGACATATTCCATCAGTGGTATCAGAGCCTAATCATGCTTATTTTAGTGCTTTAGATGCATGAAAAAATTAATAAAAAATCGTTATTTTGAAAACATGCAATGCTGAAATTTTTTGTTTTGAGTTTTTTGTATTGTTTTGGTGTAAAACGATTTTAATTGATTAGATAGGTATTATAATTAATATGACATGTTAATATACGGTCCTAAGATTTTTTAGGAGCTATTAATGGTTGGATTTAATTGATAATACTTGATGGTACATGTTAATATTAAAACTAGGTGCTATTTGGCATGTTAATTGTTAGTTTAACAACTAGTTTTAAATATTAAATGTAAAAAAGTTTTTGGCATGTTTGTAAGTGATTTTTAAAGATTAAATATCAGGTCTGGACATATTTTAAATTTGGTTTTAATTCTGGTCCATGACAATTTAATTGATTAATTTTAAAATCACTTAAAACTATGAATAGTTTGTGTTTGTTACATGTTTAATCAACATTGTTTGTTTTGTTTTGATTAAAATGGTTAAAACACATTTGGATCAGATTGGTACAGAATATTAAATCAATATTTATGACCTTATTTAAATTATTAAATGACTCATAAAATTGATTTAAGTATTTGTGCATTTTTGTGGCATCACATAAGCATTAAACAACAAGTTTTGTTGTTTGTTTGTTTTTATATGCATGCCGTGTATCATATACATGTTCTTCATGATTTTGTGTTTTAATTCATGTTGGTACATATTATATGTATTTTTAATGTTTATGGGCTGTATGACATAAAATTAAAAATGGCAAAATTGGAAATTATACTAGAGTTGATTTATAGCATAAATCTAACTAGTTTGTGTTTTGGGCTCTTAAGAGAACTTATTCAATAAGAGGATTTAGTCCATTGGGCTTTGACCCAGGCCCATCACAGGGTCATCTCTTAAAGGTTCAAGTACACAATTTCCATTAATGGGCTTGGCTAAATTAATTAGAATTGGACTTTGTTTGATCCATGAATGTTATGTATATTTATTTGCTTGTTTGGTGTGATGAATGGATATGCATGGTGCATTCATGGGCCCTGGGTTTTTGTAATTAAATATAGCCTGCGAGCCATTATGTTTTGTTGTAAAAGTTTCATTTATTTCTTAGAATAGAATATACTTAAAGACTTTGTAAATCAAGACGAAGCCCACCGGAGTGGAAAAGCCCAACTCGAAGATTCTTATGTAATAGTATAGAATCTTAGTTGTAGGTTTTTGGGCCCATGTTTGTCACGCTTTACTTTATGCAATTATTCATATATGCATGCTATGAATGGATGATAAAGCATATGCCATGTAAGCCGTAATAAAATGAATCCCTAAAAATAGTAAGTCACAAAGTTGCCTTCCTAATTCGAAACATGTCAAGGCATCGATCATCGGTCACGTAGACTAGGAGTCCTAGATGTGCCCGATTATCTTTGTGATGCATGGGTTGTGAATGTAGTTAGGACTTAACATGGAAAGGGATGCCCGAACCTAGGCAACTAATAAATGGGTTTGTGCTATAACATCTTAAGATGTTAGCCCATTTGATCCAAGAGTCATGTACGAGACATGATTGGAGTTTTTCCTACCTAAGTAACTTAACTTGTTAGGTGTACAAGCTCAGCTTGACTAATAAGTTTTTGTGAAAAGTGGATCTTGGCCTATATTAAATCACTAACGCGAATTATTTAAAGGGATATTAATTTGGTTTGTGGGATTATAAATAAGACCTCATTTAATCTTGCTAAATTTTATTGTAGATTGAAAATGGTATCTTCAAACAACAATTTCTCATTGCAATCGGTCCTTGAAAAGGAAAAATTGAATGGCACGAATTTCATAGACTGGTCTCAAAACTTAAGAATAGTTTTTAAGCAAGAGAAAAAGTCGTATGTTTTGGATGCACCCTTGCCTAAAGAACCTGCTAGGAATGCCTCTACGGTTCAAAAGGAAACTTTTGAGACCAAGAAGAGTTACTCTAATGATGTGACCTGTCTGATGTTGGCCACTACGGTGCCTGACTTGCAAAAGCAATTTATGGACCAAGAGGCTTATGCGATCATGGTGCACCTCAAGGAGATGTTCCAAGAGCAAACTTATCACGAGAGGTTCGTGACAACAAAGGCCTTGATTTCTTGTAAGATGGCTGTGGGTACTCCTGTTAGTACCCATGTACTCAAGATGAAAGGGTATCTTGATACTCTTGAGAAGCTTGAGGTACAAGTGCCAAAGGAATTAGCCACTGACTTGATCTTTGGATCATTGACTGATGATTATGATCCATTTGTGATGAATTATAACATGCATGCAATGAACAAGTCAATCACTGAGCTCCATGGGATGCTTAAGAATGCTGAAGAGAACATTTGAAAGACCAATCCCGTATTGATGGTTCAAGGGGCATTAAAAAAGGACCCGCTAAAGGAAAGGGAAAGGGAAAGGGAAAGGCAAAACCCAAGAATGACCTGGCTCGGTTCAAGTCAAGTGGGAGTGCACCTCAGGTCCAATCCAAGCCCAAGACGCAAAAGCTCAAAGAGAGTGAGAGCACTTGCTTCCATTGCAACAAGATAGGGCATTAGAGGAAAAATTGCGATCTCTTCAAGGAAGAACAAAAGAAGAATGGAGCAAGGGCATCCAGTTCTGGTATTTTTGTTGTTGAGATTAACCTTTCTATTTCTACAACTTGGGTATTGGATACCGATTGTGGTTCTCACATTTGTTCAAATGTGCATGGGCTAAGAAATAGGTGGTTACTTGGGAAGAATGAAGTGGACCTCCGTGTGGGGAATGGAGCACGAGTTGCTGCCATGGAGATAGGCGACTATCAACTCACTTTACCTTTCGGACTTTGTTTAGTTTCGAAAAATTGTTATTATGTGCCTGCTATGAGCAAAAACATTATTTCAGTTTCATGTTTGGATTTGGATGAATTTGATTTTGTTATTAAAAATGGCAATGCTTATATTCGTCGCCAAGGCATTTCTTTTGGCAATGCCATGTTGCAAAATGGCCTTTATATCCTTGATTTACAAAACAAAGAGTCCATATACAACATTAATACAAATAGGGTTAAATCAAATGAATTGAACCCTACTTACTTCTGGTATTGTCGTTTAGGACATGCAAACGAAAAACGCATTTCAAGACTCCATAAAACTGGAGTGATTGGGTCATTCGACTTAGAGTCTTATGATACATGCGAGCCATGTTTGCATGAAAAAATGACAAAGAGTCCTTTTAACAAGAAAGGTGAAAGGACTAATGGCTTATTGGAACTAATACATACCGATGTATATGGACCATTAAGTACACAAGCTAGAGGTGGTTTTAGCTACTTCGTGACATTTACAGATGACTTCAGTAGATATGGCTATGTCTATCTAATGAAGTACAAATCTGAAACTTTTGAGATATTCAAAGAGTTTAAGAACGAAGTAGAAAAACAACTCGGTAAAAGTATAAAAGCCATTTGATCAGATCGAGGAGGCAAATACTTAAGCCAAGAATTTAACAGTCATATAAAAGAGTGTGGTATTATTTCACAGCTCACTCCTCCCGGAATGCCACAATGGAAGGGTGTGTCCAAAAGGAGAAATCGAACTCTGTTGGACATGGTTCTACTAGCTCTTTTTGGGGTTATACATTAGAAACTGTTGCGTTTCTACTAAATCGTACTCCAACTAAAGCAGTTGAGAAGACACCATACGAGGTATGGACTGGGAAATAACCCAATATGTCATTTCTCAGGATTTGGGGCTGTGAAGCACATGTTAAGAAATTAACATCTAACAAACTAGAGTCCAAATCCACTGTCTGCTTGTTTGTGGGTTATCCCAAAGATACAAAGGGATACTACTTTTACTCACAAGCCGAGAACAAAGTATTTGTTGCTCGCAAGGCTGTTTTCTTGGAAAAGGAGTTCTTTCTCAAAAAAGACAGTGGGAGTAAAGTAGAACTTGGAGAAATTCAAGCGCCACAAACTCCTATAGTGGATGAGTTAGAAATGGGATCAAGTTCACAACCAGTTGTGGAACAAGAACCCATTACACAAGAACCTAGAAGGTCTGGTAGGGTACATCAGGAGATTGAGAGATATGGATTTCTAATCATTGACAGTGACACTATTGAGTTAGTAGATCGTGAGGATCCTACTACCTACTGAGAAGCTATTGAGAGCCCTGACTCGGAAAATTTGCTTGAAGCCATGAAATCCGAGATGCAATCAATGTACGATAACCAGGTTTGGACCTTGGTTGATCCACCGGAAGGTGCTAAGGTAATTGAATGCAAGTGGATATTCAAACTCAAAGCTGATAAGACCTACAAAGGTAGACTAGTAGCAAAAGGTTTTCGACAAACTCATGGTGTAGACTATGACGAGACCTTTTCGCCTGTAGTCATGCTCAAGTCCAGTAGGATCTTGCTTGCCATAGCTGCTTATCATGATTATGAGATATGGAAAATGGATGTCAAAACTGCTTTCCTCAATGGAAATTTACTTGAGGATGTGTATATGACACAGCCTGAGGGTTTTGTCAATCCCAAGCATCCTAAGAAGGTTTGCAAGCTTTAAAAATCCATTTATGGATTAAAGCAAGCATCCCGAAGTTGGAATCTTCATTTTGATAAGGCAGTTAAAGAATTTGACTTCATCAAGAATGAAGATAAGCCTTGTGTGTACAAGAAGGTTAGTGGGAGCATAGTAGTATTTCTGGTCCTATATGTGCACGACATCCTTCTCATTGGGAATGACATTCCAACATTGCAAAAGTTTAAGCAATGGTTGGAAAAATGTTTCTCAATGAAAGACTTAGGTGAAGCCGAGACAATACTTGGTATTCGAATCTATAAAGATAGATCGAATCGGCTCTTCGGACTAAGTCAAGAAAAGTACATAGACAAAGTACTAAAGCATTTTAGTATGGGAGACTTAAAGAAAGGGTACATACCTTTGGCTTTGGGAGTTCCTTTGACTAAAGAACAGTGCCCTAAAACCAAATAGGAAAGGGATAACATGAGTAGAATCCCATATGCATCTGCTATTGGATCTATCATGTACACTATGTTATGTACTAGGTTGGATGTTGCTCATGCACTAAGTGTAACCAGTAGGTTTCAGCAAGACCCTGGTGAGAAGCACTGGTCTGCTGTAAAAGGGATTCTGAAGTACCTGCGAAGGACTAAGAATCACTTCTTGGTGTATGGTGGTCAAGAAGAGCTCGTCATACAAGGTTATGCCGATGCTGCTTTTCAGACAAGCACTCAGGATTCTAGATCGCAATCTGGGTTTTTTTTTGAACGGTAGTGCTGTCAGTTGGAGAAGCTTGAAGCAAGAGACCATTGCCAACTCAACTACATAATCTTAGTATATTGCAGCGAGTGAGGCTACAAAAGAGGCTGTTTGGATTAAAAATTTCATTTCTGGATTAGGAGTGGTCCCAAGCATCCTAGATCCATTAGAAATTTTCTGTGACAACAACAGGGCCATCGCACAGGCTAAGGAGCCCTGGTCACACCAAAAATCCAAACACATACTTAGGAGGTACCACCTGATCAGAGAAATCATTGATCGTGGGGACGCCAAGGTTAGCAAGATAGCAAGTGAAAACAATATAGCGGATCCTTTGACGAAACAGTTGCGTCCAAATCTGCACGAAGCTCATTTGAGAGCATTCAGTCTTAGAGCTATGCCCAATTGGGACTAGTGCTAGTGGGAGATTGTTAGTGTAAGCCCTAGCCCCAATACATTGTAATAAAACACTTTAGTTAATAAATGAGGCATTTGTTTTATCTATTGTATTCCTGTCCATATCAATTGATAGAACTATCCAAGAATGTTGTTTCAGTTTAAGTTATCATGTGTGAGGCACATGGTTGTAAGAACTTGAAACAAATGAGACTTCATTCTAAATATCCCTAGTCAGTTATTGTTATGGGAATAACAAATGAATTAAGACTAGTATGCTCTCTCTGATAAGTTGAGTTCTGTCTTACGAATCATAAGGACAAGAGTGTCAATCAGAGATCATAGATACATGTTTAGAACATGGTATCTAGATTCGATCCACTCATGAGAACACTACATGGTACAAGTCATAAGTGTTTCTCATGTGCAAGTTTTGTATCGGAGTTCTTAGACCTAAAATCTCTATGAAACTCTTTATGAATTACTGTGTGCTTTGACATACACCTAACGTGCTCGTAATAGAGTGACAAGTACGGGTATGCTTAGGTATGCATTGATTCATGTTAGAGAGCATGAGGGAAGTGAAGGGATTACCCCTCTCTATAAGAGAGAAAATATCATCGGCCACTTGATCAGTGAACTGAGAAGTGTATGGCCATACCGAGATGAAATAATGAGCAATCATTATTTATCTGAGAGTTCAGTATCACTGGAATATCAAGAAAGGAATTAATATATATAAGGATGACTAGTTCCATGCCTTATATTAATTCTGATATTTATGGGTAAGGGACTATGTAAAATTGCATTAGGTCACTAAATGCCATATGCATTTTCATTTAATTTGGAATGCTATAATATCTTGCTAGAGAATATATATAGCCTTTGAATTAATTTATTAATTCATTTCCAACATTAAATGGACCTATAGGATCGCACACAAAGCATTGGGCTTAAAATATTTAAATAAAGTATCGGGCATTAATTTGGGCTTTTAATTAAAGTCAAATTAATGTATGTAATGGGCATTATAAATGCCATTGGACCTTGGCCCATGAGAGAGAGAAATTCAGCCCACATGGTTTAATTTTAATTAATTAATTATCTTGTATTAATTAAGTTAATTGAGTATTAAATCCTAATGATATTTAAATCAAATTAAAACACTTAATTAAGGGATGTCTTAGCCGAAATTCCCAAGATAAATATTGAAGGAATTTCGGCACATGTGGATTTCTTTATTAAGTGATATTATTTGATTAAATGTCTTATGTATTTATCTTGGATTAAATTAAAAGAGTTTGAATCAATATATATTACTTATTTTAAGGAAGTGATTAAGGATAAAATAAATTATCTTGAGGTACTAGATTTTAGATTAATCACTTACATAATGAGATAATATATATTGAAAGGGAAAAACGTGAAACCCTAGTTCTTCTATGGTTTTGGCGTGATTTTCTCTCTTCCTCTCACAAAATTCTTTTGGCCAATTTTCATAAGGAGAAAGGATTGTTCCTCATTCTCTTGTGTTCTTGGGTAGTAATAGCAACCTAAGAGAAGTAAAAAATCAAATTTTGTAGCTTCAAACCATAACCATTACACAATACTTATTTTGAGAGCTAGCAATCTCGATTTTAAGCCGTCAGTGTAATTGTGTGTGTGAACATAGAGAGGAGTGGCGTAAAAGGCTGTTCCTTGGCATTGGTGGTGAAGGTCTAAGGCTAAGATATCCTCCTTGGTTGCTGGTCATCATCAAAATCAAGTTTTAAAAGGCATCTAAAATTGTAAGTTTTAAAACCCTAAAATTGCATGTTTCTATTCTTGTCATGAAATTGTATGGCATGTATGATCAAATTTTATTGTTTTCCGCTGCGTGATCTTTATGTGCATACCATGAAATATTCCATCAGTCCTTTCTCAAAGCATTTTGAGTCTCTTAGCGAGTATTAAGCATTAAGTCCTTTTTCAAGGCATTTTAAGTCTCGTAGTAAGCATTAAGCATTAGGTCTTTTTTCACGGCATTTTGAGTCTCTTAATAAGAATTTAAGTCATTAAGTCCTTTTTTCAAGGCATTTCAGGTCTCTTTAGGAGCATTAAATATTAAGTCCTTTTTTAAGCCATTTCCAGTCTCTTAGCGAGCATTAATCATTAAGTCCTTCTTCAAGGCATTTCGAGTCTCTTAGCGAGCATTGAAGTCATTAATTCATTTTTCAAGAAATTTCAAGTAGTTTAGCGAGTATTAAGTCATTAAGTTCTTTTTCAAAGCATTTTTAGTCTCTTAAGCATTAAGTCCTCTATCAAGGTATTTTAAGTCTATCAAGAAATAAAGTCTTTTCTATAGGTGAGGAAATATTTTTTACAGGCATTGTTGGGGGCAATTATTAGAGGATGGCCATCTTACTCAAAGATAAATCTACATCTCCGTAAGTTTAGTATCTTCTTTGAATTGCAAGAGCAAACTAACATCAAGTCCTTTTCATAGGTACTGAAGTCCTCTTAAGAAGCATTTAACATGTTTGTGATTGTTCAACATGCCGACAAGTGGACATCAATCAAGATAACTCACCTTGATTCTGCATGCCGATAAGCTAGCGCTAATCAGATAGTCAATTAAGGGTTAACACATCGATAAGCTTATGGTAACTACCCAACCAAGGGTTAAAACATTGACAAACTGATGGTAACTACATAACCAACAAAGGGTTAACACATCGACAAGTTGATGGTAATTACCCAACTAAGGGTTAACACATCGATAAGCTGATTATAACTACCCGACTAGAGATTCATAGCCTCAAGTGGTACGCATTTTTTATCAAATTAGAGATTGTCTAGCTCAGATGGTACACATCTTTTATCAAATTAGAGATTGGGCAACTCAGATGGCACGCGTCTTCAAATCAACCAGAGATTCACTGCCTCAGATGGTACGCGTCTTGAAGAGATTCACTGCCTTAGATGGTATGTGTCTTTAATTACATCAAATTAAAAAATTCGCTGCTTCTGGTATGCATCTTTTAGTTTACCAACAAGGAGACCGCAACCACCTCAGTTATACGTCTCTAATTCTTTACTCTAAACATTAGCTAACATAGACACTTGCACTAGCTTCCCAAAACTTGTAGGCAACAATTGTAACATGTGTCAAGGACTGCTCTTGTTCGGATTGGTTATTGGAGGCTCACTTTTAGGGTCTAAGATTGGTTGAGGCTCACAAGCTTTATGAATTAGGCACTTCACAATAGAAAAGGGCTTAGGCCCAATTGTATTGTTGATGGTCAACCCATAGAGGCATTTAATGTGGGCTCAAAGAGGCAGGTTTCATGGAGTCGCTACCCAATAGAACGTTGGAAAATGAATCTCAACCTTTTTGTGCCTAAATATAGATTGATGTTCAAGACATCACTCATAATTGTATCTTAGTTATGTATTTCTTATAATTAGGTTTTCATCATTTGTCCACTACTTCCCTTCTCACATGATGCATTATAAAGAAAATAAATAAGCATATCAATTAATTAAGAAAGCGGTAAATAAAGTGATTAAATAAATAAATAAATCCACTACTTAAACTATTACAGAGGCAAATTGTCCAACCGAAAATAATAAAAACATACATAAATTGAGCTATTTATTGAATTTTGGGAAAATTGGTTCCCTTATACATATTTACAATAAAATTTTTTTTGTGTTAGATTTTGGGATACAAATTAGACATTGTTCCATTTTATTAAAAAATCCAATTAATTAAATACAAAACATTTTAAATGATCTTTTTGGTTATCATGCTAAAAATCCTTCTTTTTTACTACCTATTACATTACTAAAATAGAAATACATCCAAAAAAACAAATAATAACGAAAGTAAAAAAACAACAAAATAAAAAGAATAAACCAGCCATAAAGCGTAATTAAATAATACAAAAAAAGTGCAATAAAATTAAATAAGGAGAAAGGAACGAAGAAATGTTTGAAGGATAGCATCCAAAGTGTGCTAATCTCCCAAATAAACTCTAAGATACAAGAAAAAAAATTGTTCAAAGGGACACAAAAAAAATAGCACATAAAACAAAAAAAAATCAAATAATTAAATAAAATATATAAAAATATGCATACTGGAACATAATATTAAATTTACAAAATGTTAAAAATGCTGAAACAGAAACAAAAAAAAGGCATTAAAATATGATTAAACATTCCAAATGAATCAACATGCAAATAACACACAAATGAGCCTTCAAAACCTAAAAAAAATGGAGGACAAATAGCCAAGATAGCATACAGACAGCCAGAACACAAAAGAGGGACGGGACAATAAGGAGGTGCTGAGATGTCCCGTCAATCATATGACCAATAGCTATTTGTCAAGCCTTCTTCCCATCTGTCACTCAAAAACACAGGCAAAAAATGAAGAAAACATGTAGGAGAGAGGAACTATGTTATTTAAACCTAATCATGCATTTTTTTAGTCCTAAAACATGCCAATCTAAAGAATAACAACCAAGATATAATCTATATCATGCAAAAAACATAAAACATATAAGTACAGAAATTAAATCAAGAACTTAAATGCAACAATAGAAGGCACAAAAGACCATCAAAGTAAAAAAGTTTAGATCATCATAGCAGTCATGAAAATATAGAACAGATTAAACAACATAAAGAACATAAATCATGGCAATATAAACAGAGGATAAACATAATTAACTACATAATTATGGCATGAAATCTAAGAGAAAGACTAGAGCCTAGAATATTACCCTCAGGAATTGAAATTCTATGACTTTGGAAAGCTGCGGTCTAAGCCTCGATCCTTGATCCCATGTTTGATGAAAATATGTGCATGAGTTTTGTCCAAGAAAGCTGGTCAACAATCGCCTTCCAATAATAGAGAATTATTTTCTCTTTCTCAAAATGTTTGCTCTTTTTCCAAAAAAACTCTCCCCTTGAAAGCCCTAGCTTTTTCCTTAAATACTTAGGAAGGAGTTAGAGACCCACTCTAAGTCTAATCCCTTTAAAATTTAGGAATTAAATCCTAGAAATTTGCATCAAATCAAATTCTTCCAAATTTGATCCTAACTGAAGATTTTAAAACTAAAAAACATGGGAAAATTGGAGAAAACCCCATAGATGGCCGTTCCACACTTGATTTCCCAAAATTTACAAAAATAGCCCTTGAATTTGACCCAGACTTGTTTGGCTGTGACTTATTGACAGACGACTGTCTGTCACCAAGTCATGAGACAGTCTTGGATAGCCTAATAGGGGCATCTACCATAAGATGTACTAAAGAAAATAGCCATAGACAGCCGTCTCTCCATGACAAATGACAATCCGTCAAAGGCCAAAATTCGAGGTTTTCAAAATCTTTTTCAAAACTCTAGGAAGAAACAATGTTGAAACCCACAAAATATGTTATAAAAATGTTGAAATCAAGGTCGAAACTCGAGATTCGTGCTTTTTGTCAGTAGTTTAAATGGTTCCTCATCATTGGGTAACCCTGATTTAGGCTGTCTCGGGTCACGATGTCTACAATAGATATATATATTTACACTTATGGTGCATTGTATTAAAGGTATGTATTTGTAATTAATGTATTTGGAAAATGAGATGTTTATAAGAATATAAATGTATGTGTGTGTGTGATTGATGGATTATGTTTATGATGACTATGATGAAATTTAAAAGTGTTTATGTTGTTGACTGGAGTATTGGAGTTGGAGATTAAATATTGGGAGTGTATTTTTTACAATTTGCAGTAGGGTATGTCAAAATAATAGCCGTTATCCTATCGAAATTTTTACTAAATAAATAGTAAGTTTTGGCCAAATAAATAGTAAAATTGTGATGTTAATCAAATTCACGCCTAATGGATAAATGAATTGGTAACAAGGAACTAAGCTCAAAATTTAAAGGCAATGAATTATTAACTAGGTAACAATATTGCAAACATAAATATAATTAGTAACTCTATTTATTATTAATAATGCTAAGGAATATAATTTATTAAAAAAAAGAATCTTGATTTAGTGGATTTTTATGCACAACTCTAATTGGCTAGCTAGCTTTTTATCCTAAACGACAAAAGAGCAAACAAAGCTTATACACCTCAAAATAAGGACAAATCAATAGTTAATTTATTAGAAAACAAGCTATGTACTTGATTCCATTTTTTTCTCACTTTTTACCAACTCTGATCTTATCAGTATCTTCTGCCAAATGAACCATGAAACAAGAAATATATCTATATCGAATTTAATACATGTTCAAATCATTCAAAATACCAATAACTTAATTTGTATCAATTACATTAATAAGAGACAAATGATAAATGACACTAAACAACCAAATGTTAAGTAAAACAAATAAACAAATAAACTCACTTGCCAATTAACCTAAGAATACAAGATAATGATGATCGCTAAGGTAATGTCAAATAAAAGGAACCAAAAAATAATTATCTTTTAAAGTATTTTTCCGATTTAGTTAAGCACAAGTAATTAAGTTTTTTTCTTGGTCTTATACATAGAATCGCCCCACAATAATTTTAATCTAAGCCTTTTTATCATCTCCTTCCTTCTTTTATCGCTGTTGGAATTTATTGCAAGAACTTGAATAGTTATTGATCTTCAAGGATCACTCATCATCTGATCGCCATTGCTCATTAAAAAAATAAAAAAATAAAAAAATAAAAAGAAGAAATGGTCTATGAAAATAAATCGGGACGGAATTTGAATTTTTTAGCAATCACTTTTTCCTTCCTTAAAATCTCCTTTTTTTTTTTTTTTTCTCGTAGCACTAGTAAGACCCTTAAGTGGTCAACTTTAATTTCATGGATTACAATTCAAGTATAAATTCACACATTATTGAATGCTTCAAACCAGAATGCATCAAACAAAAGAAAGTGAAGGAGGAAAGAAATTTAGAAGATTGGCTCCTTGCATCTCCTACCATGGACCAAAATGCCATAAATGAAGGTCAACTTTATATTTTCAGGCATTTCTCCAAAAGCGTACATCCGTCTTTTTCTATACAAACCCATCAACCTGCTCAATTTTCCTTCAATAGTTTTTCCCTGGAAAAACTGGTGATGCTTGATAGAGATGCTGACCAACAGTCTATCAATTTCTCTTCAATTGGTAGAACCTAAACTGAAAAGTCAAAGAAAAGGGTAACTTTTAGATTGCCTGAGAGGCTGATATTATCATATTCTACTCACCAAATTAATGACTTTATTTTTAGTTTAGTTTTGGCTATCATTAAACAAATTATAACAATTTCTTTTTCTTTTTTGTTTTCCTTTTTTGAAAAAAGAGAATATTATTTTCGTGCATGCGGTGCATATTTACCTACTCTTATATCGAATATCCTTGTTCAATTGGACGATCCGTACACATCCGCGCCATGCGCACGTGTGCAATTACGCCTGAAGAAATAAATTATGTGATTTGTTAAAAAATATTGTGCTCAGTTATTATTAGAATATATTCAATTTAAGATTCGTGTTATACGAAATAATCGAGTTAATAGTACCCGACGTTTACACTAATTCTAAGGTCTTCCCCTAATAATGTGCTACCTTTTTTTAGACAGAGATTAAAAATGAATAATTTTCAACTATTTTAATTCGTTAAGAATAATCACCAGTTGCTCGAATTAAGCAGCTCAAACAAGATTAGTATTGTAAATGTACAAATGGAAGTCCTTATAAGTAATTAAGAATACGCTTTATATATTTACTCAGTGGCTTGTGGCTATAAGTAAGCCACTTGAAGCCACCCTCAAGCCACATTACAATCCTATATTGGCTTGGTCTTTCTTTCCCTCATCCTGTTGCTTTTACCACACAACCTACTGATCTAGCACCATTAGGAAACAAGCAAAATATAAATTTGTATGTCTAGCGAAAAATATAACAATAAATCCAAAAAAATTAAATACCTAAAAATACATTTATTCCTGAAGAAGTTTGGGATACGCCCATAACTCACGAGATGATAAATTGGCTTCGATATAATAGAAATAATATCGTAACAAGAAATAATTTCTATGAAATTAGTTTCATATTGAATTTTTCTTTAATTAGGGAATCTACCATTTATATATGTATTAATATGGCAGTTACGAAATTAATCTGACCAGTTACATATTAATGTCATAACTGTCATATTTATTATTTTCTTATTAGTATTGTAACTGCCAATTTAATTCATTATTATTAAGAAAGTTAAGTACTGCTTAATTGGAGCCCTATATAAGGGCTTAAATCCTTCATTTGGAAAGAGCAGAGAAAGTCAGAAATACCGAAACTCTGTTGGTTTGTCTCCTCGCATATTTTCTTTATCTAAGGGACTTTTAGTTCGTGGATCTATGCCTTCATCCCATAGTTCATGACATGTAGGTGATAGGCTTTACCGGTAACATGAAACAATCGATTTTCGCTTTCACTTCAACGATCTGCACTTCGAGAGATATTTATGTCTACATCTAGCAATATGTCATGATATATATTTCTTTTATTGATATTAGAGCCCATATTTTTGCATTCCGGCATGTTTATTATGTAAATCTGATTTTTTGTAAAAATTTAGACATATTGATAGGCCAATTAATATGCATATTAGATCTATTCTATATGTATTTTTTTTAATTATGGTCTAGAAACTTTTTTTTGTGTTTTTTGGACACCGAAATTAAATAATTATTTAAAAAATCCATAATTAAAATTTCAAGTGGAAACTTTTTATTTTTTACCACATCATTGGACTCAAGGACCTCAAAAATCCCACCTTAGAAAAAATCATGCAACCTAAAACCACCAAAAAGGAAGCGCATGGCTTGCATGCACCACCAATGTGCTGGGGGCATGTCTCTAGCACGCGCCGGGCCACGCACGCTGAGTGAAACGTCACTCAGCCACGTGACCCAATGGGAAAGCGACACTTGACCTTAAGATGAAGTGCTATGTGTCAGGTGACGTGTCAATGGGGGGCCACATGATGCCACGTAGCACCATGTGGACCAACCACATGATGACAAGTGGCAACCTGTGGAGCTGATACATGGCAAGGGTCCTGCCACGTGGCATGACATGCCATGCCACCTGGTGTCCACATGGCATGCAGGTCTAAACACATGGCTTGATGAGTCATGTTATGTGTCAACACGTGGGATAGTGACCGGATGACACGTGACAGACTGTGGTCATGCCACGTGTCCATTTTATCTATCCAGTGGATGCCACATGGCATTTATGTGGATGAATGTGCAGCCCCATGTGGTCCAGTAAGGTCGCGCCATATGGTAGAGTGCCTCAACTGGCACGTGGTGTGTTTGTCGTGCGTGTGGTGCATGGTGCGTCTGTCGCACGTGTGGCGCGGGAGGCCCACCCTCACCTACACGTGATGGCGCGTGCGGCGTCCGACCTCGAAATTAGCTCAAATTTTTTTAATATGATTTTCTCAAATTTTTTTTAATTATTTGGTCATTTTTTGAAAATTTTTTTAGGACTAAAAAATATTTTTTAGATTTTATTCCTATAAAAATTATTTTAAAAATTGATAAAAATTAAGAAAATTATTTTTCCAGCCTTTTTAAATTTTCAAATTTGTTTGAAAATTATATTCTGTGGATATTTCTTTGTTTGTTGATTGAAATGAGTTTCAATCATATATGTATTTTTACATGAGTGTACTAACTATTTATATTCTGTTATGAGTAACAATTTGTCTTTATTTTTTAAATTGAAATGAGTTTTAATCATACATGTTTGTGCATGAGTGTATTTACTGTTTAATTTTCTATTATGTGTGACAGAAATAGCAAAAATAAGGACTCCTAAATGTCCACAAATTCCTTAAGAAGTGGTAAAAACTAAAGCAAAAGTTAAAACGGTTTGCAAAATGAGGATGTATAAGAAGATTCAAGCTGATGACATTTATGCAATAGTGCATCATATTTTGTGTATGCATAAAAAGATGTAAAAGTGCATTTGGGCTGATGACTTGGTCTAAGGATGTGATGATAGGACCTTATTTAAGGTGACAAAAGACTATTTTGATCACCATCCAGATATGAGAAATTGGTTGGTTGGTGCCTGAATCAAGAAAAATAGAATTTATAAGAAAACCATTATCCATTTTTTTGTATTAAAAAGCAATATTAAATCAGAGATGGTGCTCAAAAGCAGATGTTGTATGCATCATCTATGGCTTCATCGTCGATTTTATGGTATCACTCTCGATTTGTTTGAAAGAGTTAAGAAATCATTTCCTATGACGAAACTAGTTTTGTCACATTCTAGGTTTCCTGAGTTATTGACATGAGTGTCAAGTTATTATTGGTTAACGAATTTTTGGTTAGGATTTATGTTTCCTATTAATAGATTAAAGAACTTAATGTCCAACAATCGACATTTACTATGCATGAAATTTTAACCAATAAGGTTAGAAATTAGGACTTAGAGGGTAATTGGAAGCTTTAAGTAATATTTTCGAATTTGGGCCTAATAGACAGCTTTATTAGGTTAATTTTTTATATGCATAGTAAATAGCATATATTGCCTGATATCCTTAATATTGTGCAAAAATTACTCCATTAGTGATCAGAGGATTCAAATGGAATATGTAAATCCAGTATGTGCTTGAAGAGCAAGAGGCTTTAGAAACCTTAAGTTTGATTATGATTGAATCTAAGCATGGCACCATAGCATAGTATAAGCGGGATCAAGATGCCTATATGGAATGGAAAAGAGATATTCCACTGCTTGTATCATATTTCTAAGTGCAAATAAATTATGATATCACTAAGCATATTTCACAAGTATCAAAATGCAATGGATCTGTGGATCGCTTTTGCAGGAAAATTTAGGATACATTTCTGACTCAGTTTCAATCATTAGTGATCAATTTTTTAATACTAATTAGAAGAGTCTGATTATATAATGCGAAAACATCTAAGAGAGATAGATAAGAAGATATGTGAGCTTAGTGAACCTGATCATAAGATGATCAATAAGCAGCAGTCCAACTTGTTATCCATTCTTTAACCCAAAGTTGGGAGAATAGGAAGATGCAACTAACTCATATGAATAAGTAAAGACATTTAGAAATATCGCTTGTCATTTTGAGTTTAAAAAGAACTATATGGCAATGATTAAGATCAATGTCATAGTGCACATGGCACAGTTCTGTTCTGGTAGAATAAGTTCTAACCAGAACAAGAATAGAAGCTTCAATGGTAAGGGTAAAGAAAAGGCTCGAGAGCCTAAAAGGCAAAAGATGAAACAGAATTACATAAGGTTCAAAGGTAATAAAGGGGTAAATATTTCAAGAGTGAAATATTTCTTTAACTGCCAATAAAAGGATCATTGTACAAAAGAATTCAATATGTCCCAATAGGTACACCATCTTGACTCATGAGTGAGTGAAATCTGTGCATCTAGTCATGTCTTTATACTAAATTTTATTCTTTGTGGGTGATAGATCCAGAAGTAATAGACCTTATGACAAAAAGAATAAAGATTCTTTTGTCTGGTTAGTTTATATGTTTGCTTTAATGAAACTTGGTTTCATTTAAATTTCAAGGATAACAATGCATGCTTATATTTAGATGATGCTTAATGTGGTTCTGGTTTTATTTTGAATGTTTTCATTAATATGGATATTGGTCCTGATTATTGGAATACTACTAGTTTTTCTTTAATTTCTTCTACTGTTTCACATTGTTATGAAAATAATGTGAAATTATGACATGCTATATAATACCACATTGGCCAAGATTGAATGAGTTAGTTAGCCAAAGTAGGATTGATAGGTGATTTAAATAAGCTTGAATTACCTACCTATGAGTATTGCCCAAAAAGAAAACTAGTAAGGAAACTATTCTAAAAAAGTAAACTAGAACCAAAACTCCACTGCAATTGATCCATTCAGATGTCTATGATTTAATGAATGTTAGGACAAGGCAAGGGGCCTATTATTATTTATCACTAATATAGATGAATATATTAGGTATGGTCATATCCATTTAATTTCTCAAAAGTCTGAAGCATTGAGTTGCTTTAAAACTTTTATAAATCTTGTTGAGAATCAATTGGACAAGAAAATTTAAAGCTTCAAAAATCGACCATGGTCGAGGATATCTTTCTAATGAATTTAAAGCTTTTTGTGATGAAAAAGAGATTGAACATCAGTTGTCTATTCATCGAACTCCATAACAAAATGGTGTTTTAAACTGTGTGCCCTCCAAATTTATTGCTTCCACTCATTATGAGTTATGGACTGGTCGGTAATTCGACCCGAGTCATTGATGACCTTAGGGTTGTGCTGCTTATATCCATAATACCTCAAATAAATTTGGTAAATATGGACTATGAGGTTAAAAAGAGTATCTTTGTGTGATATTTTGACGTATCAAAAGGATACGTGTTCATGGGTGAACAAGCAAATGGCTTGGTAACAAAATTTGAATCATGAGACATCATATTTTTTGGAAAATGAGTTTCCAAAGTTAGGCGAAGTAAGTTGAGACTTTACTTTTATGAAACTTAAAAAGATGAACTATCTGGATCTCTTCATTCGAGTGGGAGGAAAAATTGAAGAAGAAGGTCAAGATTCTCTTCTCAATGGTCCAAATGTTCTGGATCCATTCTTCAGTGAGAGGATGAGAATGCCTAACTCCAGTAGGAGTATGGATATTCAGGATCCTTATTTGGGTGGGAGCGTAGAGCTTAATTCCAGTGGGAGCATTCCAAACTGGTTGATGATTTTTTAATTATCCCATAATTAAGAATGCCCAACAAAAGATAAATGGATTAAGGCAATGGAAGAAGAAATGGCTTCCATAACATCAAACCATGTTTAGGAACTAGTTGATCTACCTGAAAGACACAAACCAATTGAGAATAAGTGTATTCTCAAAATAAAACGAAAAGCTTATGGCAGCATCGAAAGATATAAGGCTTGGTTAGTTGCTAAGGGGTTTACACAACAGGAAGAAATTGACTATGAGAAGACTTTTTCACCTATTAGATTTACATCGATAAGGTTAATTATAACCTTGATAGCTAGTTTGGACTTAAAGCTATATCAAATGGATATAAAGACTACTTTCCTCATTGAAAAAGGCAGCGAACATAAGGTTTGTCGATTGATTAGATCGATCTATAGCCTAAAGTAGTCTTCAAGACAATGGTATTTGAGATTTCATAAAGCAATCATGTCAAATGAGTTCAACAAGATTGATGAAGACCATTATGTTTATCACAAAAGCTCTAAAGATAAATTTGTCATTTTGACTTGGTATGTAGACGACATACTAATACCAAAACATGACATAAAGTATATAAATCTTATCAAAGATGGGTTGTGATCTAACTTTGAGCTGAAAGATACAGGTCAAGTAGATTATATCCTTGGAGTTAAGATTTCAAGGGATCGCTTGAGAAGATTATTATCACTATCTCAAGAGACATATATTAACAAAGTTCTTAAACGATTTAATATGCAAAATTGTAAACTTATAGACAACCCCATTGCTAAAAAATTAGTTTTTTTTAGCAAAAGTATGTGTCCTAAAACAAATAATCATATTGAACATATGAGGAATGTTTAGTATGCCAGGACCATGGGTAGTCTGATGTATGTAATATTGTGTATCAGAATTGAGAATTGATATATGTTATATTGTGGGCATAGTAAATAGATATCAGTCTGACCCAGACAAAGCACATTGGAAAAAAATACTTAAATACCCAAAGGTACTGCAGCTTGTTCTCTCTATTTTTTAATGAAATGATATGCAATTGATAGAATATTCAGATGTTGATTGGGGAAGTGATGTGGATGAGTGGAAAGTCACTTTAGGTTATGTATTCTTACTTGGCAAGTGTGCCATTTAGTGGAGTAGCAAGAAATAAATCTTTGTAGCCTATCAACATTGAAAGCTAAATTTGTTGCTTTCTCAGCTGCAGTACAAGAGGCAGTTTTGGTTGAAATGGTTTGTAAACCATTTAGGATTAACTACCCTAGAGAAACCAGTGACAGTCTATAGTGACAGTCAGTCGTTGATGGATGTATCAATAAATCGAAGATATTGTTGTACTAAGAGAATTGAACTTACAGTACATTTTCTCATTGGATGTAATAACAAATCTATTAACAAAACCTATATTGAGAGATGTGTTTTGAGAGACACATTAGATCTCAGGGTGTGCATACGATTTGATTTGCATTGTTTATGTGATCACTTAACATTATTATTTATAAATAATAATAAAGTTCATTATTTGGCAATACATGAGTGTGAATGTTTATATGTGAACATTTATTGTTATTTATTATATGATTGAGCATATCGGATAGAGAAGTAGCCCACTCACATGGGTTTTTATCTTAGTTTTGATAATGAGTTGACAAAGACTAAGATGAGGCAATTTTTGAACAAAAAGTGAATTTTTGAGAACCTGTTCAAAATAAAAGTGTTGTCTTGTAGAAATTACAAGATGAGTCTTATTAATGTGCAAGATAAAGACAAACACGAGGTTGTATGCTTTGGATTGAGATCTAAATATGATTAAGTATAATCCTATGATAAGTTAGACATAACTATCATATTCTGTCTTAAAAGCTAGAAGTAGTTCTAAAGTGGGAGAACTAAAGTTAAATGTTTCGGTATATTACAACCTTATGCTTCTGTATGGTATTAAATAATGATAAGATATGTGCTCCTTTAAGGGAAAGGAAAGAACACCATAACACATGTATCATACCATGTGTGCTTGAGTTGACCAAGGCAAGGAAATTTTATGTGAATGATCTCAAATTTTCCTTAGAGTGAGACCCTAATTTTTTCAACCCTCAGAACTCTTAACATATGCCTGAAGTGTAGTTTAGTGTGGCTAGCTTAGTTAGTCTTCAAAGAGTTATGGAAAAATTTCAGCTCGGCGAATCTAATTAAAAAAGTGATTTGGACTATGATGGATGGTATACAGTAAAAGAGGAAGATATTTTTCAATCACATTCGGCAGTTTTGTGGTTTTTTGGTATACCTATTGTAGTCTTTATAAGTAGAGACATAATAATGAACACGAAAATTGTTTTATGAGATCATGAGATAAAACAACGAATGTGAGAAAACTATCTAGGGTTTGGCATACAATTGTGAGAAGATCTTATTTCTCGAGATACTATATATCCCTAATAGGTGTATAACATTAGTGTTTTCAACGTATGCCAGCCACACAAACTATCTACCTGTATGATAGGAGAGAATAACTAAAAATCATTTTGTCATGTGCAAGTGAGAAATGAAGGAGTTTGGGATACGCCCATGACTCATGAGATGATAAAGTGGCCCCAATATAATAGAAATAATATCACAACAGGAAATAATTTAAATGAAATTAGGTCCATATTGGATTTTTCCTTAATTAGAAAATTTACCATTTATGTGTGCATTAATATGGACAATTACATATTAATTTCGTAACTATCATATTTATTATTTCTTTATTAATATTGTAATTGCCAATTTAATTCATCATTATTAAGGAAGTTAAGTATTCCTTAATCGGAGCCTTATATAAGGGCTTGAATCCTTCATTTGGAAAGAGAAAAGAAAGTCAAAGATACCAAAACTCTATCAGTTTGTCTCCTCGCATATTTTATTTGTCTAAGGGGCTTTTAGTTTGTAGATCTATGCTTTCATCCCGTAGTTCGTGACACGTGGGTGATAGGCTTTATCGGTAATGTGAAACAATCGATTTGCACTTCAGCTTCAATGATCTGCATTTTGAAAGGTATTTATGTCTACTTCTCGCAATATATCATGATATATATTTCTTTCAATTCCTTTTTGATAAACTTATATGGTTGAATTTTTAAATGTTTCTTTACAAACTTATAATTTAAGGCTAATTATAAAATAATTTTCAATCTTGTACTTATTTTTTAATTTAATTTCGAAATTACAAAAATTCTAATTTAAAACCTAACTTCTAATTATATTTCAAATTAGAGATTTCATTAAAAATTCCATCTAAAATTAGTGGAATATTATAAATTATTCCATGGATCCCACGGAATATTCTATTAGCTTCGGATGGCTTTCTTTAATATAGTTCCTAACTAGAAAAATAAATAAAAGTTGGGTGTAAATATTAAAATTTTTTAAGTTTGATAATTAAATTAAAAAATCTAAATACAAATTTTTAATTTATCTTATAATTTAATATAAATTGGATTCCTCTTGTTCAAAAATTCCCATACTTTCATTGAAAAATTATATTTTAATTCCTTATATACTGACAAATAGAAATGCATATTTTTAATAGAAATGATAATGGCAAGGATACCCACAAAAAATATAATTTTTGAATTCAAACTCTATTAGATATATAAATATCCGAAATGAAAAAATTCAATTTTAACACAACCCATACCTACTCCAGAGTCATTAACTATTACCCAATAATACCTTAATCTTATCTAAGACTTGATTAATATATAAAATTTAATTAAATTATTGATATATTAGTGGTTAATTTTAATTAATAAAGTGTATTTCAAAATTTGTACATATAAAATATACTCTAATATAATAGATTAAATTAAAAATTAAAATTTTTACATAATATATGAGTATAAATATTATTTTTAACTAATAATTAATTTTATAAATGAATTTGAATAGTGGGTACTTGGAAATATAAATTCGAATAGGATCTAAATTTGGTATGGATAATAAATTCAAGGGGTTTCTACACAAATGCCACACAAATATATATATATATATATATATATATATATATATATATATATATATATATATATATATATATATATATATATATCATTATGCTCCCGCGCGTTTTTAACTTTCTATAAAACCCAAACCTAAATTTCCTATTTCATAACTGCTATTTTTCTAATATTCCTTTTTTAAATATACCCCAAATTGCTTTTTCCTAATTTTCCTTTCGACAGTTACAATTCAAATATGATTCTCTCTTAAAAACAAAAATATAGATCATTCTCATCCATCCATAAACAAATATTCAGATCGTTCTCATCGTAATCCTTCGATTGTTCCTTAGATAATGTAAATTGAGAGCACTTTGATTTCATAAATGCCGTCATCTTCCTGATATTAATGTAAGTTTTATCTTCTTTATGCAATTGAAACATTATTTTCTACTCTTGTTATTTCTGCGAACTTTTTTTCTGTGATTGAATCAATGAAAATATTGAAATCCTGCTAATTCTTTGCTATCATTCTTTTTATGTAAAATTCATCACAATCTTTATTAAATCATATGAAATCTTCATTGTATATTCTCGTTGCATTACAAAAAAACTTAAAATCATTGCTACTTTCCTTACAATGTACTTAAAATTCTAAATAATGATTTTGCATGTCGTTAATTTTCTTTGTTGCAGTATTACGTATGCAATAACTTTTTCACTATATTCTCATTACAACAACTAAAAGCTTAACACATTCTATTTAGCTTGTACTGAAAACTAATTACACTGTATTTAGTTTCATAACTTTATTCTCTTTTTTACATACAAATAAATACAGTGTCTTTTGATTTTAAAAAATTCAAAACACTGTATATTATTTTCTTTTAACTAATATATAGTGTATTCTGTTTTTTACATCAGTAAAATACATTGTATTTTATTTTCTTCACACTATCATACAATGTATTTTGTGGAGACAAATCATTCATTTCACTTAGTTCAATATATTGTGTTTGTTACAGTGCATTTTCTTTTCTTTCCAGCAACATACAATGTATTCCATTTTTTTCATAAGTAAAATACAATGTATTCTATTTTCTGTACACTAACATACATTGTATTTTGGCAAAAAAATTATTTACTTAACTTTGTTCAATATATTGTGTTTGTTACAGTGCATTTTCTTTTCTTTTGACTAACATATGATGTATTTTGTTTTTTACATAAGTAAAATACAATGTATTTTGTGTTCTTCACAATAACATACAATGTATTTTACATCCATATATACATAATCATGCATTTTTCATATTTATTTTACATATAGTACACTTTTTTTCTGATAATAAAATACAGTGTATGGAGGTTTGTTAAACGATGTAAAAAAATCAATAAAGTGTATTACACTTTAAATTTATATTGTGAAAGAAATTTCTTTATATCTCGTGCAAAAATTAATGTTATTTTCTGATTTATTTTACATTCATATGTAGATAATCATGATATAATAGCAATATGGACATGATACCAGTAGTAATACAATATGGAGGCCACTAGAATGTAAAAGAAGAATATGAGAATTTTGAAGTGAAAGGCATTTTATTTCTGTCGACTTGAAACTACAAACAACTATCAGAAGTTATATCAAAACAAATGAATATAAATGTAGAATACTAGATTCTTGAAATAAAGTACAAACTAAAGGTAGGATATCCACTACTAAAATTTAAAGATGACATGTCCCTTCTATTCTGCATGGAGCTAAAAAAGAAAGAACCAGATTTCACAATTTATCCTCTATGCATCACAGTTCTACAAAATATTATCCTAGGTAATATATCAAACAAATACTTTTAATTTTCCATTTCCATTATTAAATTTATTTATTTAATATCTAATATTATATTTATACGATATCATTTAACTTGGTTCAATATATTGTGTTTGTTATAGTGTCTTTTTTTCACTAATATACAATGTATTTCATTTTTTACATAAGTAACATACATTTTATTTTATTTTCTATACACTAACATAAATTGTATTTTAGGGAAAAATTAATTCATTTGACTTAGTTCAATATATTGTGTTTGTTATAGTGCATTTTCTTTTCTTTTAACTAACATACAGTGTATTTCGTTTTTTACATAAGTGAAATATAGTGTATTTTGTTTTATTGACAATAACATACAGTGTGTTTTGTGAAAAAAAAAATTCATTCATTTTACTTGTTCAATATATTGTGTTTGTTACAGTGTATTTTCTTTTCTTTCCAATAACATATAGTGTATTCCTTTTTTTTTACATAAGTAAAATATAGTGTATTTTGTTCTCTTCATACTAACATACATTGTATTTTGGCGAAAACATTCATTCGTTAGACTTGGTTCAATATATTGTGTTTGTTACTTTGTATTTTTTTTTCTTTTCACCAACATACAATGTATTCCATTTTTTACATAAGTCAAATACAATGTATTCTATTTTGACTAACATTCAGTGTATTTTATTTTCTTGACAATAACATACAGTGTATTCTGTTTAAAAAGTTCATTCATTTGACTTGATTCAATATATTGTGTTTGTTATAGTGTATTTTTTTAACTAACATACAATGTATTCCATTTTTTACATTAGTAAAATATAGTGTATTTTGTTTCTTCACACTAACATACAGTGTATTAGGTGATCTTTCAAACACAATACCGATTAAAGTTTCAATAATAGAAAGTAAGCAAGCAGCATCCAGTGCCTTGATTGATGAAGATTTACATTTTACTAATACTAACACAAACTTGATGGAATATGTGAGCAATATGAGCAAAAATACAATACATGAATTACTTACTAACAATGAAAATGTTCAAGAAGATGATGAAGACCTCTATTTTGTAATCATTAATAATGATATGCAACATGAAATTGAAGTTGAACAGATTTACAAAGATAAAGACACTTTAAGGAAATCAATATGTTTTTTTTTTTGCAATAAAGTATGAATTTCAATTTAAGGTAATGAAATAATGTTCCAGAAGATAATTTATTTGTTACATAGATGATAATTGCTGCTAGAAATTAAAAGCATCAAAGAAAGGGGACACACAAATGTTTAAAGTTAGAAAATTCATATCTGATCACACATACAATGTTAAAGTCAGGCTAAATAACAAGAGGCAAGCGACATCAACCTTGATTGCTGGTATTATTAAAAATAAGTATATGAATATGAAGACTATATATATTCTAGTAGACATCATACAGGACATGCAGAATGATTATGGAATCAATATAAGTTACTTAAAGGCTTGGAGGTCCAAGGAAAGGGCTTTGCAAACCATAAGAGGTAAGCCATCTGATTCCTATTCACTTTTGCCCAAATACTTATACATGCTAAAAATAAAAAACAGTGGATCTATCATGGATTTGGTAACCTAAGAAGACAAATCATTCCATTATGTTTTCATAGCCCTAGGAGCATCTATTAAATGTTGGGAACATTGTAGGCCAATTGTAGTTGTTGATGGTACCTTTAGAATTCAATATATGAGGGCACAATGATCACAACATCAACACAAAATGCAGCTAGTAAAATATTTTTGTTAGCATACTTTGTAGTTGATTTAGAAAATGATGCATCCTGGGAATGGTTTTTTTTAAATTCAGACAAAGTTATAGATTAAGACCCAAAATGTGCATCATATCAGACAGACATGAGAGTATAAATAATGCTATGAAGAATGTATATTCAGAAGTTAGTCATTGTATATGTGTTTACCATCTGTTGAACAACGTTAAAACAAGATTCAAAAAAATACAAAAAACATTAAAGAGCTATTATTTGTAGCAGCTACATCATATAGAGAAAATGATTTTGAACATAACTTGAAATAGCTAGACAAGGTTAATTCATGTATTAGGCTATACCTAGAAGATATTGGGTATGAGAAATGGTCAAGATTATACTGTACGAGCAATCGATTTTCAACCATGACATCGAATATTGCTGAGTCTATGAATTTTTCAATGAAATCAGCAAGAGATTTACCAATTGTACTATTACTTGAGTACATACGTGCTTTAATCCAAGAATGGAGTTACATTAATAAAGACCTAGCATCAGTAACTTTCACAACACTATTGAAAGACCACGAAGACGATCTGCACAAAAATTACATTTTTTTGCTAAAAATGAAGGTATCCTTCTTAAACTTAAATGTGTAAATTTCCTATTCTAAAGTAATGTATGTTTAACTTCTACATAATATAAAATACATTCAGTTTCAAAATCTAAAACTATTGTATTATATAACATTTAATCTTTTACATTGAAAAATACAGTTTTGTTTCTTTTCACTAAAACTGATACATTATATTTTTTGATAATAAAATACAGTGTATTTTCTTTTTTTTAACTAACATACAATGTATTTGGTTTCTTACATAAATAAAATACAGTGTATGTTCTTTTCTTTTCACTAACATATAGTGATTTTGTTTCTTATATAAGTAAAATACATTGTATTTTATCTTTTTGACACTAATATACAGTGTATTTCATTTTTTACATAAGTAAAATAAAGGTCTTTTCTTTTTTTTTCTCTAAAATACAATGTATTTCATTTTTTACATAAGTAAAAAATAGTTTATTTTCTTTTCTTTTCACTAACATACACTGTATTTCGTTTTTTACATAAGTAAAATATAGTGTATTTTGTCTTCTTTACACTAACATACAGTGTATTTTGTGGAAAAAATTCATTCATTATACTTGATTCAATATATTGTGTTTGTTACAGTGTATTTTCTTTTCTTTTCACTAACATACAGTGTATTTCATTTTTCACATAAGTAAAATACAGTGTATTTTGCCTTCTTTACACTAACATACAATGTATTTTGTGAAAAAAATTCATTCATACAGTGTATTTTATTTTCTTTTAACTAACATACAGTGTATTTCATTTTTTACATAAGTAAAAAGTAGTGTATTTTCTTTTATTTTGACCAACATACAGTGTATTCCATTTTTAATATAAGTAAAATATAGTGTTTTCTGTTTTCTTGACAATAACATATAGTGTATTATGTTTAAAAAGTTCATTCATTTGACTTGGTTCAATATATTGTGTTTGTCACAGTGTATTTTCTCTTCTTTTGACTAACACACACCGTGTTTTCTTATGATAAAATGCAATATATTGTGATAAACTCTATAAAGACAACTTGAACTTATTACATGCACAACTACAGGTGATGCCATCCAGTGATGTTTAATTTACTGTTTATCATTTTCAAAACACATATGTTGTGAATATTGAGGAAAAAGCATACACATACAATAAATTCCAACTAGATAAAAGGCCTTTTCCTCATGCATTGGTAGTGATAAGAGACAAAAACTTGGATCCTTATACATATTCCTCATGATACTATGCAAAAGATATAATGATAGGAACATATAAAGAAATCTTTAATTCAATTTCAGATCAATCTATATGGAAGATACCTATAAGTGTTCAGTCAGAAGTTGTATTAGCTCCAAATGGAAGAGTGAGATCTGGCAAACCAAAAAAGAAAAGAATCAAAGCAATTTGGAAAACTAGAAAACAATAAAATACGGTAAATGTCAAAAACATGGCCACAACAGAAAAACATGTAGACATACAGTGTATTTACTCTTTTACTTAAAGAAAATACAATGTATTTTATTTTTGCTAAATCTGATACACTGAATTTTTTTAATAGTAAAATACAATGTATGAAGGTTTTTCAAACAATAATACATTATAATCATAAAATAATAGATCAAGAAAAACAAATGTATACACACACACACACACACACACACACACAAGTTATTTACAAACAAAAACTATATAAAAAATAATTACCTTGTCATTAAAAATCTCCTTTTCAACGTCCTTCCACTTACTCACATTAGTAATCTCCCATCTCAAAATCCAAGGAATTCTACCCCCAATTGATATACAAAAAACTTTCCTCAATCTTATCACAACACTCATAAAACCACACCAAAAAAGCCAGTGGATATCCTTTTACCTTGTACATCTTCCCACATGAACCTTTTCGAAAAATTCCTTTTATACTTTTTAACGTCATACTAAAAACATCCTTTCCCCATGGGTAATCGTTAAATGCTCCACTGTCAACAACAACAAATTTCTCCTTACTCACCATCTTAACCTCTATACCCAATAAGAGATAGCAGTGAACCAAATATAATATTGCAATTTTCACTGCATCCCTATCTAACACATACTTTGCTCTCAAAAAAACCTTGCTTATCAACGCCTTTGAGATTTTCACATTTCTAGAAAAATACTTATCAATCAATAAACTACCATCACTTGATAACTTTGATCAATCAAACTCTCTACTACACTTTAAACACGTAACAATAGCAAATTCAGCTATTCCAAATCTCAAAACTACACCATTTACCTTAACAACTATTTCTTCATCATTAGTTGTACAAATCTCCTTTAACAATAATGAATGTACAACTTGCCCTTGAGCCATAACCTTACGCATGTCCAAAAAATATCCCAAACATGATGCTCTAAATAGCTTCTTCTGATTCTCATCCAATGTTTTAGTAATTATCCCAAGAACATCATCCTCAATTACAAAAGAAACATTACCTTTACAGTAATCTTTTGGATTAACAAATGCATCACCAGCCTTTTTTGGTGATACTAGTTTCCCCATGCTCCTTAATATTTCAGAAGGACCTCTTATTTTGTGAGATCGAAAAGATGTGGAATATGGCATATTTAACTACAAAGAATAAGATATATTAGGTTTACAAGTTGATTCCAAAAATTAATAAACAAATCAAACATGTATGACATGAACATAAGTAAAATACAGTGTATTTTGTCTTCTTTACACCAACATACAATGTATTTTGTGAAAAAAAATTCATTCATTTTACTTGGTTCAACATATTGTGTTTGTTACAGTGTATTTTCTTTTCTTTTCACTAATATACAGTGTATTATATTTTTTACATAAGTAAAATACAGTATATTTTGTCTTCTAAACACTAACATACAGTGTATTTTGTGGAAAAAATCCATTTTCATTCATACAATGTATTTTCTTTTCTTTTCACTAACATATAGTGTATTTTATTTTTTACATAAGTAAAAAATAGTGTATTTTATTTTCCTTTCACCAACACACAATGTATTCCATTTTTTACACAAGTAAAATACAGTGTATTTTGTGAAAAAAATTCATTCATTTCACTCAATACAATGTATTTTTAGTAAAAAAAACATAATTGTAATACACTGTAAAACACAATGTAATATTATATTGTATTAACTTTTGTAAATGATATAAATAAAGTGCATTATCATTTGACAATATAAAATACACTGTATTTTCTTTTTAAAAAAACAAAGCACTGTATTAAGTTTTGTAACTGAACTAAATCTAGTGTATACTCTGTTTATAAAAACTAAATACACTATATTAAACTTATAGCAACCAAAATATAGTATATTTTCTTTCATGAAAAATAAAATACATAGGATTATAAAAAGAAAAATACAGTGTATTTTGTTAACAAAATATAGTGTATTGACTTTAGTCACAAAAACATACAGTGTATTGAATTACTAAAAACTAATACAATGATTCTAGTACCTAATTTAAAACTAAATAAAAATAGTTTTACTACAACCTAAAACAATATACTCAGTTTTTACTAATATCTCATACAATATAATGAACTATTTCCAAAACTAATACACTATATTTACTGTATGAACAAATAATGAACTAACTATCCACAATGTGTACAAAATTTACAAATAATCAAAAATATATATGCAAAATCTCATTCATCTCACTTAATAAAACAAAAAAAAAATGTATTGATTGATCACACATTGTAGGGGTGAGCATTCGATCAGTTCGGTTCGATTTTGGACCGAACCGATTGAATCGAAAATCGAACTTCAGGAAATATAGGAACTGAACTGAAACTGAACTTTGTAGAACCGAGAACCGAATGAATCGAAATAATTTTGGTCGGTTTGGTTCAACCGGTTTTGGGTCATATTTGGGCTTTTTTTAATTGGACTTTTAACCTAAATAGGCCCATATATCCAACAAAATAAATCCAATTAAAAATACATTCAACATAACTTAAAAATTACACTAAAAAATAAAAATTAAAAAATTTTACAACACATAATTAAAAAGGCATTCAATGTCCTCTAATTAAAAAAAAAAAGCATTCCAACAAATTAATACAACAAGTCAACAACATAACTGTTGATGAATTTTTCTCGCGAATTCAACTTTTTAGACCTGCATTCATATAAACGAACAATAATTAAATAAATTCAATTAAATTGAAAAAAATAATACAAAATAATTAAAGTATAGAAATATTTTACTGTATCAATATTAGCCTCCAAATGCATTTTTTGAAAATCTGCAAATAAAATGTAAACATTAATTTTTTATAAGAATCACATCACACACACACACACACACATGCCTCTCTCCATTTGAATCACATCATCTTCTTTCATTGCTATTTTAAGTTCGTCTGAGTCAGTAAGCCAATCTTGAGTACAAATAAGGGCTTGCACAATTTTAGGAGTCAATGAACTCTTAAATGCATCAAGTAATCTTCCACTCGAGCTAAATGTAGCCTCTGAAGGCATAGTAAAGATGGGAACAACCAACACATCATGAGTTATCTTGCCAAGAACAGAAAATCTAGGACTATTTACTTTCCACCATTCTAAAATATCAAACTTTCCCTTGTCAACATACTCAATTTGCTCACTCAAATACCTCTCAATATTAGTCCTCTTACTTGAATTCCCACCTAGAACTTCACTCTTGTATTCCGATTCAACAATTCTTTTTAACTTTTCTATTTCATCCAATTGTATCAGACTGATAGGATCATCTTGTTCCATAGGCTCTATTTGACTTGAACTTGAAATTGAATTTTCATCTTTATATTCTTCATACAATCTATCCAACAAATCTTTAATTCTAACTACCATCACCTCACCATCTTCCGTTCCAAACATCCTTTTGAAATCAAAATTAAGCCATTGAAGCTTATATTGATGATCTAAAATAACACCAAGATAAATAACATGGTTAACTTTTTTTGGATCTCCCTAATACTTATTGATAAAGCTTAAAAAGTCTTTATCTTATAAGTGGAAGCACTGGCAGTTGTTGGGCCGATCGGATAGCTAGACCTACAAAAGGAGTGCCCGGTTGAAGCTAGGCATTAGCACTCCGAAGCTTAAGTTAGTAGCTTTACAGAGAGAGTGATTTTAAAGGAGCGAGAAAGTCTCAAATATTTAATACCTGAAACCATTGTGTTTTAGGCTATTTATAGGAATTCTTTTAAAGGGATACTTGAGTACCTTGGGGAGTGATAACCGACAGTCAAAGTAGGTGAGCGGCGATGTGATAGGGAGTAGATGGAGAGTATAGGCATCAGCTTTTGTCAGTGGGCTGATAAGACATGTTGTCACATCAGTTCGATTGGACATTATGGTTCCCTAAGCTGTCTTCCAGATTACTCTTTGCCTTTTTTCTGTTGGGCTTAGGCCCTGCCGAACGTTATTGGGCCACCTTGATTGGGCCTTTAGTAATGTATTTTTCATAGTTATCACTTGTCCCCCCTCCAACGGGTCTGATCGGGCGGTGTATTAACTTATCATTTTGGCGGGATTTTTGAATTTTAAGGAGGTTTCCTCTCTAGGAGATACATCCATCGATTTTGGGACAACCACTTTGCATTGAATGCCTGCACACGCGTTGAAAATGATGCTTCACTCCTTCCGTCATGCATTCAGTACCTACACACGCGTTAAGGGTACATGCATCGAGGGCGGTGCTTCATTTTCTATTGTGTATTTAATCGATTGGAGCCACAAGGTGATTATTCGATAGAGAGGCAGTTGGAGGATTCTAGAAGCTTGGAGCTTATAAATAGATGACTTTCAGGGATCCTTAACAATACTCTTGTCATGCCCTTTTTCGCAAACTTCACCATTTTGGCTATTTCGAAGTCTTTTCGAGGTTTAACCAAGTAATTCCTCATTCAAAATATCATCATCATTTTCTTTATTTTCCCATTATCAGAGATGGCTTCAAGCAGTATTAAGTCTATAAATTGGAGTTTTGAGGTTCATAAAGACCATGAGACCGAGGGTCGTCTTTCAAAACTCATAGAGAAGAAAATGATTGATATCCCTTTGCAATACAATCTTCCTGCAAAGGTGTCTGCGATGGTGTCTCCAAACTCTGTGGTGATGAACGAAATACTTCTTGGATGTGAGAGTAGTAAGCCGTTCATTCGCCGTTTGCAGAAGTCAAATTACTTTCTAAACCATGCCTTTTTTAGTGTGCTTCAATTTTATACTATGATCTTGGCCAGATTTCGTATATTTCCCAAATATTATATCGTCAATCTACTAATCGGCATCAATGTAAGGAGAACCATCATCATCGAAGCTGCCGATACATTTGACTTTGCTTCAATGTAAGGAGCACCATCATCATTAAGGCTATCGGCACGCCTAACTTTGCTCAGCATTAGCCTCAAAATTGACGTTGTCGTTGGATTTTTGTCTCTTACCGACTGTGTTCTGAAGTAGATTCGGAAACATAGTTATTGTTGTTTTTGTTTTGTTTTGTTTTTTTTGTAAGAACTCTTGATATATAAAAATCGATCGCCTTTTAATTACGTCTTCGTGCTACAATTTGCATTTTAGGCAAAATTTGTCATGGAGATAGCTAAGGAGAATAAACATTATCAACCATGAATGAAAATCATATATGTAGAGTTCGTAGAATTGATTAAGGAGAATACATCCTGAAACTCAATGTGCTATTTGAATGTCACAGTGCATAACCATCTTCAATCGACGATCATTTAACCCAATTGGATTTTAAAACACAATTTCCCTTCAAACAGGAGTTGCGATTTAGATTTTTCTCATCAAGCGCAACAGGCGACCTTTCGGATTTTTAATTTAATCGAAGTATTAGCCGATTGAATGTTCGTTGGAGAGTCATGCATGGAAAATGACCTTTCGATTTTTACATTATTTTGAAGATTTGGTGACTTCCCATATCAAGCGCCTAAAGGAGATAATTAACTCAAGTGGCGTCTTAGTGGTGCCCACATGTTAGGTTTGAACTGAACTATTTAATGAATAAGTCGACACACTTCGCATCTTCCGTTCCGGGCCTAACAGAGGGACTTAACTTATAAGTGAAATGGATTCCCACTTTCTCCTCTTTGGCTATGTCAAGCCTTGCGATTAGGACAAGGCGAACCGATCGGTTAATGCCCTTGGTTGTTTTGTGAAGGTTGTCTTTTCTGGGAGCATTTTAGCCAATCAAAGGCGATGGGTTGCTCGCCTACCGATCGGTAGTGCGGTAGGAGATCTTGCCTTTTATTCCAATGGTGGGGGATCTGATCGGCTTTGGATTATCCATCAGTCAGGATTTTGATTGATCGAAGTAAGACAAATGACCTGCAAACAAAAAACAAAGTCTAAAAACAATTAAATAAATAAAACGTACCTTTTTCCAAAGATGGAGGGGAAAATAGGGGAGACTCTCTTTGTTGAATGTCAATTCTTGTTTCTTTGAGTATTAGATTAACCATATCGAAGAATCTTTTCAGTGGGAGTTTTCAAATTGGCTTGAATCCGTTAAGTCATGTCTGTTCATTTCAGCCATTTTTCATTTATTATTGATGCATATGCCGATGGTGATGCCTTATTTTTTGGAACCGCCATAATGATTTAGAGACGGGTGGTGGTTGATCAATTGTTTAAGCATTTGGAGAGTTCTAGAAGTTTTTTACCTATAAACAGGCATTCTTATGGCAATTTTTCTTATTTTTCAACGATTCTTGGCGAGGCTCTGCCAAATTTTTCTGCGTGGACTTTGCCATCTTAGTGATTTCAGAATTTCTTCAAGAATACCTAATTAAGTAATCAATCCTTACTTTTGATTTCTCTTCCTTATTCATAGCGTCATTTTCTATTTCTCCCCCTTCACCAAAGATGACTTTGAGTAACAACCAGTCTACAGATAGGAATTTTCTTGGAGTTTATACAGATTGTGAGACCAAAGCTTATCCTTTAAAGTTCATAGAGGGAGAAATGACTGAAATTTCTTCTCAATACAAAATTCCCACGGAAGTCTTCGTGATGGCCTGTTCAAGTTCCATGTTGATGACAGGGGGGTCTTTTAGTCATGAGAATAAAGAGTGGCTCATTTTCCATTTATGGAGCTTGGATGCTGTGTTGATCTTTCTTTTGATGCTATTGAGACTGTAATTCTCAAAGGTTATAGAATTGCCCCTAATCAGCTTTATCCAAACGAATGGGGAGCCATATCCCGCTTCGGGATCCTCTGTGAGGTGGAGAGGGTGATGCCACCCAGTTGACTATAGAGGTAGTCGTTTAATGTACTGCCATCTTCGCAAGGTTTGAAGGATCGAGTAGCCAATCGGCCTTTTGGGCAGTCCGATCGGGGACCTGAACCTCGATGCTGCCATTAACAAGGAACGTGGGCATTATAATTGGAGTGTAGAATAAGCATACATATAGATAATTATGCATTGCAAATTTATGAAAGGTATATCCACTATAGAAACACTTATCTTATATTTTCATGACGTAGCCGCAGGTGTGATGGCCAAAGGAGAAGATGTTGTTAAGCAACTGGTTGATCGAGCTAAGGCAAAGATAGAAGCAAAACGTGTAGCCAAGGAAGAGAGAAAGTCGAAGAAGAGAAGGCTTGTGTCTCCTTCAGAAGTGCAGGTTTCCACGCCTTCTGCCAGCTCTTTAATCTCCCATTCCCATCAGCCTCTTCCGATATCTACTGTTATGTAGACTTTATCAGAAGGCCAGTGCCCCCTACAGCGTTCCTTATTAAGGGATGGAACTAATTCAAAGAAAGAGCATCCAGTTCTACCTCAAAAAGGGTCAGTTAAAATAAATGCGCCCCTAATAGGTAAAATTGCATAGAGGAGAGTTGCGGAGACACCTAGGGGCAAAGCCATCAAGCAGGTGGCTACTGCAGATGCTAGGATTTCTGCAAGAACTTTCGAAAGGCATGCTACACCACTAGGAGAAATCCTAAAAGGTTGGTTTGGCAACGATTGGTCTATTAAAAATAGGGCAGTATCGAGATTTTTGTGCTGAGGCATGCTCCAAGAAGGTGATTTTAAGGCAATGGGAGATCCCAACATATTTTCCTAAGAATGCAACCTTTTTCAGCAGCAAAGGCTGGAGGTATATATATATATGTTTGTTTTAAGCAAAATTTCATCTTACGATCCATTATCTTCTTGACTATTAAACCTTTCTCCTTCTTATCAAAATTTCATCTAATAAAAAGGGGCTTACGCTTGCATAGCATGGCAGAACTTTACAGAAAGAAATGGGAAGATTTTGATCGGTGTAGGAGGAAAGTGGAGGCCAAATATGATTCAGCGAGAAAAAAGTCTCTACTTGGCCGATCGAAAGTTGAAAGGCTAAAAAAGGAGTCCGCTCATCTTTCCCAAGATCTAAAAGCTCGATAGAAAGAGGTTGACCACCTCAAAGAAGATGTAGCTCGTCTATCTGTTGAATGTTCCAAGGTTAAATCCGAGCGTGATCTTCTATGTAAGGAGCGGGATTCATTGCAGACTGCCCTGGAAAATGAGATGGCGTAGAGAAATAAGCTTGAAGAAGAACATTTTTCCGGTGCGGAGATCCATTCTGAGGGAGGCCTAGCATCATCTAGACCAAATGCTGGTGCGGAGATCCATTCTGAGGATGCAACTTTCCTGCTGACAGAGAATGCTTTCAGGGAAACAGTGAAATCTCTTAATCCTCCTATTGAAGTTGTTGCACGACCTTCTTCTAGTGTAGAAATAGCAGACATAGAAGCATAGCTTTTTACTGTGATGATTTGTAAGAATTATATAATATTTGGTCTTCCTTTCTGTTGCGTTTGTAGACTTTGATTCTTATTTTAAGCGATATTTATCATAAGATCAGCTAAGAAGACATTATTAAATTGACCGGGGAGAATCATGTGCAAATTACCCATGGAGAATATATACAAAGGAAAAATACTTCATGAACTTCAATATGCATTTCAAGCATGGGCAACTCTATCTACAGTTTCTTAATACGATCGAGTGTACAAAGTGAACTGTTTAGTTGAGAATCGCGATTTATATTTATTATATTAGGTGCAACATATGTCATTTCAGTCTTTAACATTATTTTGATCAGATATTTAAGAGAGTTAGTTAACTCAGCTGTCGACTTTCGCATCCTGGATTCAAGACATGCATTTTATTTAACAAATTAATTGATGTAGATTGAACAGGTGCGAGTGCACTTTACATCTCAAGCTCGGGATAAATATCAAACCTAATAGATAAGTTGTACTAAATAGGAAATTTTGACCCTGAAAGTTCAAATGAGTTATTCACTTGGCGTTACCTATTTGGATCAGGATATATATTTTTATATATCAAACCAAGATTAAGGTGGTGATGCCGATTGTCAGAATAGATGTCAAACCTGGCAACCAAGTCGATGCGAATCGAATTTCACGTTCGGGATGGACATCGAGCCTAATGATGGAGTTGTGCCACTCAAGCATTTATATGAAATTTTGAACTGTCCTGACTGTTCGGGGAGAGATTTATAGGTGCTAAGGCCTTTGTCCCCATCTCTTGCTAATGGAGAGATTTTTTGGGCCTTTGACCCCAGTCCCTTTCGACACAATTCATTCTTTGAGATTAAGGGATCGAGAGTGTCGAAAAGTTATCGAGCTAGACACATCGATTGGGATGTGATGTCGATCGAAAAATTTACAATTTTATCCTACAAAATAATTTCATAAATACTTACCAGTTCGTTTTATGGCTACTCACATTATCTGAGAGATTTTCAAAGCCATGGTTAGCGATGGATGAGAATTTTTCAAGGCATATTTACGCCTTTATCAACCCTATCTACATTTGGCGGTATGATAATAATATCCGACCCGCTCTTGGCGGTGGCGATCATACCGTCCAATCCGCTCTTGGTGGTGGCGACAATAATATCTGATCCGCTCGTGGCGGTGGCAATCCTACCATTTGATCCACTCTTGGCAATGGATGGTCTTCCTATCCGATTCGCTTATTGCGGTGGCGATCATGTCATCCGATCCGCTCTTGGCGGTGGCGATAATAATATCTGATATGCTCATTACGGAGGTGATCATACCATCCGATCCGCTTCTTGTGGTGGCGATCATGTCGTCCGATCTGCTCTTGGTGGTGGTGACAATAATATCCGATCCATTCGTTGCGGTGGTGATCGTACCATCCAAGCCAAAAAACCAATTTGTTGGGGAGTTAAATTTTTTTTTAAATGACAAGTATTAACTTTATGAAGTTTGGACACGTACCTATTTTTCAAGTTATCTTTACTTTGTGGATGCACTTATTTTGTGTGCACCATGATGTTGGAATTTTCAACAGTTTTTTGCATGCTGCAGCTCCCCCCTCCTCTCCTTTATATATATATATATATATATATATATATATATATATATATATATATATATATATATATATATTGCTGTCTCTTGAAAAATAGATCTTTAAATGGCAAAACAAGTAATATTAAGAGAAACTGGTGTTCCAGCATTTACAATAGGGGAATAAGAGAACATTCAAATTCAGTACAGATGCTTTTTTAAGAACTCAAATTGTAATAATTGCACCTGATTTTTGTCGTTGTTTTTCAATCTCTTGAATTCATCCGTGTCGATCTGGCTTTTCATGCTGGTAGATTTTGTTTGAACCAGTTACCTCATTTCCATCGTTGGGCAATTCACAGGGGCTTTTCTCATTCATTGGTTCAAGCATTCAACCTCATGACATGGCTCACGACTTTTGTCGTGGCCTTCATTGCTTCTCCTCTCGCTTGGCAATTTTGAGTCGATTCGCCTTCCTATGTTTTCTCTTGGCATTTGTCGGCATTTGAAAGGAGTCGGTACTGAAGGGGGTGGAGGTCTCAGCCAATCGACTATTGCAACGGTCTAGTTTATTCCGTTCGTCCTCATTTTCCCTCTCTGTAATCCTCAAGAAGATCGACTATTTAAGTTTCCTATTTGTTTGATCGGGCGCGGGGGTTATTTTGAATGGTCGACCATTTGGATACTGTAGTCTGTCTATCACGTTAGCTTTCCCAACTCTGTTAGATCTGAGAGCATATCTAACTGGACGTGTCGCCTGACCCTATTCAATAGGTCAGGAAAACTACTTGGTGGCCTTGCCGTCAGTGATTAAGCAAATGGACGATCCGTGACACTTTTTGCCAAGGTATTTGATGCTAGTTCCATGCTTAAATCCCCTATTTCTGACATTACAGCTTGGAAGTGAATGATGTAATCTCTGTGACTTTCATCAGTTCTTCGGTAGAGGTTGCACAGGCCACTGACCGACTTTGATGCGTATGTTCACATATGGAATCGCATTTCGAACAATTCTTTGAGCTGCTTAAAGGAGGTGATTAATGCATGAGGGAGTATGAGGAACCATTTCAAAGCTTTCCCTCCTAAGGTGGTTGGGAAAACTCTACAGGCAATCCTCTCATCGAAGGTATAGACCTGTACTTTAGTCAAAAATTTTACAAGGTGAATGGCAGGATCAGTTTTACCTGTATATTTGTCCATCGCTACATCTCTCCATCTGGGAGGCAGCTCAGACCGTATAATTTCCCTGCAGAAAGGGGAGGCATTATTGTAAGCGTTCCCTTTAGACATTCCTTTCATTGGCTCTGCCAATCCAAACTTTTCAAGTTTTTGTTTAAACCATTCATCCTCGCTGCTCATTGTCGCAGGAGTGAACTCTTCTTTTATCCTTTGGAAGCAATCGTGACTGGGCACATATTTTCCCTGCTTGCCAAAAGATGGGTCGTACGATCTACTGGGAATATAAGGAGCATCTCTGCTTGAGAACATCGCTCTCTTCCCCTTGTCGTATCTGTCCACGATTCTAGTGCCTGTGCTTTATTCATCATGAGCGCTTGGTTCTCTAAGGGAGATCCCTTTATTCCTCCTTCCTCCGAAATCTTCGACCATTAAAACCGTTTCCTAACTACTTTTGGAAGCTCTGGGCATTCTTCCCATTTCCAAGGCTTGGACCACGCTCTCAGTGAGGTGACCAAGTACAGCACGCATGTCTCCTATAGTGATAGGGGCATTCTCCTGTTGTCGTGCAATGACGTCGTCAAGATTCGGGAGGGGGTCACCTCCGACTGGTGATCTGAAAGATCTCTCTCTCAGCCTTGAGGGTTCGGATCTTTCTTGGTTATTGTGACAATGCTCTCTATGAGGTACACGTTTGTAGGATCTTGAATCTGCCATGGCTCTCAACAAAAGCACCAAAAATGATAAAGCTTAAAAAGTCTTTATCTTGTAAGTGGAAGCGCTAGCAGTTGTTGGGCCGGTCGGATAGCTAGACCTACAAAAGGAGTGCCTAATCGGATCCAGGTGTTAGCACTTCGAAGCTTAAGTTAGTAGCTTTACAGAGAGAGTGATTTTAAAGGAACGAAAAAGTCTCAGATATTCAATACCTGGAACCATTGTGTTTTAGGCTATTTATAGGAGTTATTTTAAAGGGGTACTTGAGTACCTTAGGGAGTGATAACTGGCAGTCAAAGTAGGTAAGCGACGATGTGACAGGGAGTAGATAAAGAGTATGGGTGTCGGCTTGTGTCAATAGGCTGATAAGACATGCTCTTCCATCAGTCCGATCGGACATCATGGTTCCTTGAGCTGTCTTTTAGATTACTCTTTGCCTTTTTGCTATTGGGCTTAGGCCCTGCCGAACATTGTATTTGCCATAGTTATCACTTATCATATTTCACTTTCATTTTTGTTGCCATCAATGACAACTCAAAGTTTGCGCTTTTCTTACACTCTTTCAACAAACGATACATCATATAAAACTCATAAAAAATAGCACTACATATCACATAATCAGAAACAAAAAATTTTAAAGTAAGCTCATAAAAATGGTTCAAAAAAGGCAGCATTCTTCTCACATTATCCCAATCAGTTTTTTCAGGCACACCCGACCACTCTTCAGTTCCTTCCAAATCAATTTTAAAGTATGTTTCAACATCACAAAAATGCTTGAAAGCCTTTTCAAATTTTTGGGTTGTGTATAGCATGAGGTAAGTGGAGTTCCCCCTAGTTGGGACATCAAGAGACAATAACTGCTTACTTTGAATTTTTTCATACTCGCAACTTTTTTTGAACTGATTAATTCTTTTACAAGATGACCTCACATAATGCACAACCGCCCTAACCCTTTTAACTGAATCTCCTATTTCTTTTAATCCATCTTGCACAATCAAATTAAGTATATGAGCAACACATCTCATATGCAAACACGTTCCTTCCAAAACATTATAACCCCAATCATAAATTTCTCCCGTAAATAATTTATGGCTAGTTCATTTGAAACATGATTATCCACAGTAATAGTGAAAACACACTCAATTCCCTAATCATTCAAACATTTTTCAATTTTAATGCCTAAATCTCTGCCTTTATGACTAGCAATAGGACAAAAGTTCAAAACCCTTTTATGTAATTTCCAGTCATCACTAATCCAGTGACATGTTAGACATATATAGTTAATTTTTTGAATTGATGTCCAAGTGTCTGTAGTAAGGCAAAGTCTTTGTTTTCTAGTTTCAATGTATTGCTTAAGTTTAGCTTTCTCATCAACATAAAACTGAAAACAGTCTCTAGACATTGTGAATCTAGATGGTATCCTAAATTTGGGTTGCACAAGAGCCATAAATTTTCTGAATTTTCTATTGTCAACATAGCTTAAAGGTAATTTGATTGTAATTATCAATTCAGCTAAACCCTTTCTTACAGATTTTTGATCAAATTTCCAAGTACCAATACCCCCAACTTTATTATCAACCTTAAAACTCAATTGCGATTGTGTTTCTTGAGTTTCGGGACGTTTCTTACAAACACTAATGTGATTTTTAAGTGCTGTTGTACCATTTTTCTTAGGATCACAAAAAAATTCTTTAAAACAATAATTGCACTTGCCTTTTATCTCGCCTTCTGCACTTGTAAACTTGACAAAGTGATCCCAAACCTCCGATCTTGGCCTTATAGCTTTCCTCTTCAAATTTCTTGATGTTGCCTCTGCACTTCTAGGTTGATTGGTATCGGACTGGGTTTGAAAAGGATCTTCACCTTGAGTAGTGGGAGTTTGAGTCTTATCTTGAACAGAGGCCTAAAGAAAAAATAAAATAGATTATAGATATAGAGACTTATTCATCAAAAAGATAAAAATAACTACATATATAAAACAAGAATGGATGAAATTAAAATAGCCATGAGATATATCAATTCATTTATAAAAATCAGAATTGTTTTTAAAATATTAGATGAGAAGAAGTACAATTGCTGTTAATCCAACAAGAACATAAATGAAGAAAGAAGGCAAAAGTAGAAGAGCATGATTAGGTTTGGAATTGTTCCAATGATGTTGAGAAAGAACAACAACAAAAGTGGAAGAGCATGAGTAAGCATCCTAAGCAAAGAAAGCGAGTAACAGCCCAATGCATGTTAAATTTATATAATATATAATTAAGTGGAAAGACGGAAACCAGATCATCTATGCATGTTAAATTTAATGATTAAAATTATATAAATCTCAATAATCATCCAAGATAAATTAGTTTTAGCTGGTGGTGTAACTAAGGCAGTAAACTTTAACAACTTAATTGGAACAAAGTAATGTCATTCTGCATAATGCAAGCAAGATGTCAACTAGATCAAGTAAAAAGACAAAGTAAAATATTAATAGAGTGAGCAAGATTTTCGAAATGACAACTACAACATTTAGACCTCCATGTAAGCAATATATTTTATGTAAAACTGGAATGGATTGTGAGACCCCATACATGACCCTAATTAAATTTCATGTTTTGAGAGGAGTTTTTATTTGATTAAGATTAATTATTTAATGAGGAATTCATATAAATAAGTGGTTAAGGGATAAATTATGTTATATTTATTTTAATGGCATGGAAAATAAATTGATTAGTGTGATGTAATTTGAATTGAGGGTTTAATTGGAGTATAAATATTGATTTGGGGTAAATTGGTAATTATGACATTTTTATGGGGTCAATTGAGAATTAAAGAATAGTGGAGAGGTTAATGTAAATAAGAAGTTAATTGGTGGGGTTGAATTATGAATAGACTAGCTTGTGGGAATAAATTGTGACATGCAAGATTTGGTGGGAAGTCTTGGCATCATGCAATAAAATGAAAGGATTATTTAGGGAATTTGCCTTATTATTATATAAGTTGAAATGTAGTGGATGGAAAGAGAAAAGTGAGAAGGGAGTGTGGTGTGGTCGGAAATGGTGAGAGGAAAAACCAGAGATTCAATTCCTTTCAATTTTGTATTTATATTCAAGGATGGTTTGGTAAATATATAAAATTAAAATTTCTAATAATTTAATATTTGATCAAAATTTTAACAAAATAAAAATAAATTATAAAATTTTTCATAATTATTTTAAATGAAATAATAAATTTTATATTATTATTTTATAAATATTTATTTTTATTAATTTTTATAATGTAATTATATAATAATTGTAACAATTAGTTTATTATTATTATTAAAAATATAAATTTTTTAAATAAAAAAGTTTAGATTTTGGAATAATTGAAAAACAATTATTATCTTTTCAAAATAATTATACTATATGATAATTAAGGGTTCATGCAATACATTACTATTAAAAATAAACCATTAGCAATCACAATAAAACTTATAAATCTTTTTAACATAAACTAAAAATCAAAAATTATTTGAAATGAATTTCATGTGTAAAGTAAAATTATTAAAAATAATTAGTAAGCATAAATATATATGTATATTTTTTTTATTAATATTATAATGCTTAGTGAAATTAAAAATCAAAATTATAAATTTTTTAAAAATTTTAATTGAAAACATACAATTGATAATAAAATATTTTTAGCGATGAATATTATTAGTTGTTATTCCATCGTTATTTTTTGAAAATTAATTTCCTAAATAAAAAATTGAAAATGTTTTAGCGACAAATTATTCTGTCGCTAATTTATTCGTAAGAAATGGCGCCAATTGTTGCTGCCAATATTTAGCGACTGTTTCCATATTTCGGTCGCTATTTTGTTGCTAAACTTATGTCCAATTTTAACATACATTTTCATGACTGAAATTTAAATTCATTGCTAATCCGTCGCTAAATAGCGACAAATATATGCTGTTACTAAAGTCTATCGCTAATTAAGGTTTTTTTGTAGTGAGAAGAGAAATAAATATCATTTTATGGGATGAAGCATAAAATGCAACCATTAAGATTGGTCAAATAAAAAGTGTGGGATAGAGCATAAAATGCACCAACCAAATTGCAAAGTACTTAGAAAATTTATAAGATTCTAAAAATGCATTAAGAATTGTAAGTTAATGTGTGGGTTTAACCTTGTCCCAATAGCTATGTTTTGTTATTAAACTTCTAGGTTTAAAGATTGTCCATTCTAGTTGAATAGTTTGGTTAGATTATTGACTCTATATTCTTGATTTTTATTTTAATAACTTGAGATAGTACATTAAATTTATTGACTATGCTATGCAACTTATCTACACTATCATTGTTGAGCATTGAAAATTAGTTGTTGGCTATTTTATTTTAAGTACTCATTCATATTAAAGATGATCTCAGGGAAACTATTTTCATTATTAGAAGATAAATGTTTTGTTAGCTATTACACTTAGATTTTGCATTCTTGCTTAAGGGCAAGCAAGGTCTAAGTGTGGGGGAATTTGATGTCATGCAATTTAACATATCCATTTTATCTAATTATGCATTGTTTTTGTTAGTTTTATGCATGTTTTTTGTTTATTTTATTGTGAATTGTGTTACCTTTTGTGTTTTCTTTGTTTTATAAGCTATTTTTTGTCCAAATGGATAATTGGAAGTATAATTGAGGGCTTTTAATTGAAAAATTGAAGAAAAAGAACTTTAATGAGGTTTTAGAGCCTATGCCTACTCATGCCAACGTATGTCGACTAGTTATAGTGACTCAGGATGCTGACTCATGCCTTGTTGAACCAAGTCGTGAAGAAGTTTGAAGTGTGCCCAAAAAAATTCCAATTGTTTCAAATTTTCTTTTTGTTTTGAATGGAATATTTAAGGAATCTCCATAAATAGGATTAAGTCACAAATGGGTTGGGTTATGTGGGTTTGAGTTTGAGTCACTTTGGGTCAATTCATTTCAATTTCGGATTTTCGAATCAAGTCACTTATTTTTCAAACAAGTTCGAGTTGGATTTTATTCATATTAGGTTGAAAAATCGGACAATTAAAAACTAAAAAGCGAACCCTAAGTAATTCGGTATAGTTGATTCGGATTTTGGTAAAATAGAAATTTATTTATATCAATTTGGTCCGATTTTAAGTATCCAAAAATTGCTAAAATCGAACCAATCAATAGTAAATTACATCGTTTTATATATATATATATATATAAAGATTAACCCTATTCTTTTCTTTTTTTTATTTTTTATTTCTACTTGTATGCTACCACTTCCTCTTAATCGATAGAAAAAAATAAATTTAATTTAATTTCGGAATGATAAGTAGAATAAAACGTTTTATCAGAAAAATAAGGGAGATGCTTTTATGTAACACTTCTTATTTGGACACTTTCACATAAGAAGTGATTGTGAATGGAATTTAATTTCAATTTTAAACACTTGAAATGGACTTGTTTTTATCTCATATTCAATTCTTAGGTATGTATCAAATGATAATATTTATCAGAAAAATACTCTTCATGTTTCGGATGGTGCTACATAGCCCGAAATGTACCACTCACAAACTTGAAATTTTTCATTTCATTTTTTTGTTTATTTTCCTATTATTTCTTTAGCTCAAAATTTAAACAATTATATATTTCTATTTTCTTTTAATTAAATCTATATTTTTATATAAAATTAAGATGGGAATATTCAGGTTTGACCCATTCAAATTTATTTCAGATTCGAATTACTATTTTCGAACAAATTCGGCGATTGTACTCATTCTATTTTATACTTACAATCATTGAATTCAAAAGTAGAATTTTTGTAAGATAGAATATCAAAGGCTTTATTTATAACTTGCAGGGAATGAATTCTATTAGTCAATAATTCTAAACGAAATTTAAAAAATAAAAAAGGAGGTAAAAGGTCTCCATAGATTTGTGATCTTAGGGCTCATGGGGATATCTTTAGCAAAGATTATGAATCCAAAAATCATAAGCCTAAGTCATGGTTAGGATTAACTTGGTCTAGTTGTGATGCGACATGGGGTAGTTCCTTTTAAAACTTTAAACCAAGTGGATTTTGCATTAATCCTTTTCTATGATTATTTATTGATGTTTTTGTACGAGTCTTTACTTTTCTATGAACACAAAAACAAATTAGTCCAATCTAAATAGCATAGTTAGGGCTCAATCTACTAATTTGTTAAAAGCAAAGCGTGTGGGACCTAAAACGGTGAATCTAGCACAATGGGCATGTGCATTGCATAATTATGGTTATAGTAAGTCTTAGAATTTTGTAGAAGTCTTGGAAAGCATAAACAAACCATATTTGTGTTTGTTACTAAGTTTTTCATTGACTTGTGCCTAGATATATATAAAGCAAACCAATTGCTACAATTTAACTTTACAATATTATCTTTTATTAATTAGTTGAAATCATGCATTAAATAACATTTAAACACTTCATACAAACAATAAATCATATTTACTTTTCATCGACAGACTCTATTTTATCGTTTTAAAATTAGCATTTTATTATTGGATAGTTGTATGGTTTAGCTCAAAGAATTAGCAATCATAGTTAGATCTAATTAGATGCAGTAATAACGGCAGACACTAAAAATGAATGGTAGATGTGCTTCATGGAAAGGGAAAATCTAATTTGGTGAGATTTACAATTGTACATAATCCAGAAAGTTAGAATCTTAAAAGCTAAGACAGATGTTCAGACTAAAACATGAAAGCTATAGCCATCCACTTCATTCTGATTACCTTTTAAAGGTTCAAGAGAATGAAAAGGATGGAGTTGAGTGCGCTTTTTTTTTTTTTTTTTTACAACTGGTTCAAACTAGAAATCTCACGGTACTGTTACAACTAGAGATTCGAAATATCAAAGCATTGTTACAACAATGGTTATGGGTACCTAAATTCGAGACATCACAGCTATATTGTTATAACTCAAGAACTTGAGACCTTGACAGCACTAAAATAAGTTTAGATCAAAGGAATGAAACCTTTTGATACTTGTGAATAGGAGGAGAAGAAGAAGAGTCAGGGCTTTGAAAGAAATCAAGAGGCCTTTTAATGGTGATTGGTGGTATATCAATGGAATGAATCTGAGGAGGAGGATGTTGCCATTGAGGAAGAGGACCAGCAACTAAAAGTGTCCGAAGAAGTGGGCCGGCATCTTTCACTGCTTGTAAAAGCTTACCTTTCTCTGGTAATGGCCTCTCGGCTGCTAATTTTAGTATAATTTCTGGTAATGGACATTCAATTTGCCCTAATTCATCTTCACTGCTACAAGAACCCTTCAAATTTGAAGGAGGAGGTGTTTCTTGTTTAATTGGCTGAAGTTCTTCGTCTTGTTCTTGATTTTGATGATTTTTTGTCAGAAGTTGTTGAAGGATAATTTTCTCAAGAAACAATTTTTGGGATTCTTCTTGTGCTTCATTTCTTTCTTTAGTAGTTTTGTTTAAAAGATCTTTGAGATTAACTATCTCAATTTCTCTTCTTGTGATCTCCTCCTTAGCTGAAATAATTGTCGCTTCTAATTCAGTAATGTACAAGAGACAATGCCGTAATTCTTCAATTCCCTAACAATTAAAAAAAAATATTAAAAAGTATTAACATTTATGAAAAAATTAGACACAAAAGGGTCATTTATATTAAATTGTTACCTCATCTGGGTAGAAATATGTTGAGGCAAGAGGGCTGCAATATTCTTCCATTTATGTTGTTTTGGTTAGAGGACAAGTTGAAAGGGAGAGAAAGGTGCGGATTTATGAAAAAATTTAATGTGGGTATTCAACTTCTTATAGGAATTGAAATTGTTTGCTTTTTTGCTTTCTTTTTTCTGTCATGGGACATGAGAGGGAAGACAAATATACTAAAGTCCAAAATAAAAAAAAAAAAAAAAGTTGCAAGGGCAAATTGCAGATCTTTAAGCTATAAGATTTTATGTAAAAAAAAAAAAAAAAAAAAAAAGAAAGAAGAAGAAGGAGGAGGGCTAATACTGTTAGTTTGAGGAGGGAAATGTGAAGTTGCTGCCCTAATTGGCTGGTTAAATCCTTATTATTATTATTATTATTATTATTATTATTATTATTATTATTATTATTATACAATTTCCCTTTTATTAAAACTATATAGGAGCCGCATACAATTGGGATTGCACGTGTACATATAAATACAATTTCCCTTTTATTAAAACTATATAGGAGCCGCATACAATTGGGATTGCACGTGTACATTCAAAGTTACAATATTAGATTTTACTCATCAAACAAAGGCCCTTCATTTACCCCCTACATACAACATTCATCCATATCAATCTTTAGCAAAGGATAATATTTGATGTCACCGATTTATTCTCTTTTAATCAAAAATTTCCAACTTAAATTTTGAATATATATATATATATATATATATGATGCTAGGAGAAAATGTACAACAAACTTCTTGCGACTATGAACACCTGCAAACACAAACAATAGACCGGTGAGTTTCCGACAAGGGAGCCTCCGACGGTCAAGTTAGAGATTCTGGGTGAGAGAATAAGAGTTCTTGAGTGAAAGAAAATTCATTTCCCTTTTCATAAATGTTTCTCCTTCTTTTATAGGTGGGGTTACCACGTTTTTAGGAGTTAATGGGAGGAGTTTCCCGTTTTTCTCGGCCACTAACCCAGTAACGGCGATTTTCGAGGGAACGTGGGTTAGTGGCGATTGTCTGTTCAAAGTGATGGAGTTGTTTTCGGGACCAGTCTTTTGCCGATCTATGGTTCGGCCATGTCTTCCTGAGGAGCTTGGCCTTTGGTTTGCTCACCGGGTCCTATTTGGACAAAGTGCTCGGTATATGTCGGACCGTTAAACCGATCTAATAGTCCGGTTGTTATCATAAGTCCCCCCCCAGTGGACGACATTTATGTCTGCAACTGGCAAAAAATCGCCGAACAAGTTTACTTAGTAATGCTGGGTCTGAGCTAGTGGCGACTGGGTTGAATGAGCTGGTTGCGGCAACTTGAGGCCTTACGGTTTACCGAACTATGATTCGAAGTTTGGCACAAAAGGTCGACATACTCGTTCAGGTGTTGGGGGGCCTATACCCAGGGTCGCCCTGTCATACGCGCCATGACAAGGTGACGTCACTTCCCACGCGTGCATTTATTAGGGGAGCACTTATAGCTCCCTATTTTACTGGGAGTAACGGATACTTTGCCATGCATAACGGCTAGGAGCGCCTCGATCGGGGTGTGCTGCTTTAAATGCTCTCTCCCAAGTGCAGATTAGCCTACACGTGTGTGGCCCGGATTTATCGTGACTTCCTATATAAACCTCCTCTCCATCTTTTCTCTTTCGTTTTTGCTCATTTTACTCCGTCTTTGCTCTCTCTTCAGCACTCGTTGTCTTGGAGCTTCGAGGTTGTTATCTTCTTTTTGCAATCTTTCGTCTATTTTCGCCAGGTTTGTCCCTCATCCCCCCTTTTCCATTCTTTGTATTTCGTGTTTAGCTCTTTCGTTATGAGTTCGGAGAGATCTTCAAATGAGGGAGTCGGGGCCAGCGGGGATGCTCCTAGTGGTAGTGTCCCGGGCATGAGTAAATGTTATTCTTCGAGCGAGGGAGTTCAGCCTGTCGATTTAAGCCGGACTGCTACATTGTCCAAGAAGAAGGCTCCTCGTCGACTGCCTGGAGTTGGAAGCATAAGTTCGACAGTGAAAGAGGAAGAGCTCGGTTCTCTCCTTACTCAACTAACTTCTGAGCCGGACTACTTCGCCAGTAAACCCAGCACCTCACAAAGGGCAAATACCGAGTTTGCTAACAAGAAGAAGACAGCCATTTACGAGGCACAATTGGAGGCTGGTGTCCGTCTTCCTTTGACGAGCTTCGAGGTAGGCGTGCTGAGGTATTTTGATATGGCTGTCGAGTAACTCCACCCCAAGGCTTGGCGAACTCTTTCCACCCTTCAGATTTGGGCCGTGGAACAAGGCATAGATCTTACTGTGAATCTGTTTCGAGCAACCCATGTGGTCGGTCTCTGAGCTGGTACTGAGGACCACAACTACATACAAGCTCGGCCTGGATATTGGGTGTCTACTGGGAATCTAGAGTCTTTGAAGAAGTGGAAGGATCGGTTCTTTCTATGGCTTGTGCGCCTTCGTGGGCCCTACATATGCCTTCATGAATTTCTCTAATGATATAATCCCCTTCTTTATTGCTCACACATAAAGACCAAGGATTGGAGAAAGATCTTCTGTATAGCTTGTTGTCCATCACGGCATATAAGTTCGATTTTTAAACTATTTTCTGGGCTTGGGCTCGGTCCTCTGGCAAAGTTTCCAACCTCAAGTATTGATAAATGGGTAAGCGCCAACCTTCCATTGGCTCCTGAACTTGAACCCGATAGGTCTCGTAGGTGGGGTGCGAGATAATGATGGAAACGATATCTGTATTGTCAGTCGAGCTATTGATACTAGCTTTCTTTGCCAGAGTATCTGCCTCTGAGTTCTCTAATTGTGGTATCGGAGTGATGGACCAAGCTCCCCCCTTTCCTCAAGCCTGGCTAACAGGGCAGAGGTTAGTTCCTTATAACGGATCATTGTTCGATCTTTAGCTTCGAAATTTCCTTTCAGCTGACTGACCACCAGTTGGGAATCGGAGAATATTTTTAAGTTGTCCGGCTTTACTTCTATTGCCAACTGCAGCCCGTAACAAAGGGCTTCATACTCTGCCACATTGTTGGAGGCTGGAAAGGTCAGGTGTGCCCTGGCCCGAATCTGGATTAACAACGGACTCATCAAAATTACTCCGATCCCTGCTCCCTCCGAACTCGAGGCCCCGTCAACATACAGCTTCCACGATACTTTCCTCTGGTTCGGGAACAGGTTCGTGTAACTTAGCTACGAAGTCAGCTAACACCTGTGCTTTCATGGATGTCCGTGGTTCATACCGAACATCAAATTCTCCAGACGGGCGGCCCATTCTGTCAATCTACCCTAACATTCTGGCCTTTGTAACACCTTTCATAAGTTTGTGTTTGTCCGTACCAAAATTGTGTTCGCCTGAAAGTACGATCGGAGCTTTATTGTTGTTGTAATGAGTGCGAGGGCCAGCTGCTCTAAGATGGGGTAATTGAGTTCGGCCCCCTGGAGTATTTTGCTAGTGTAGTAAACAGGGAACTATTGGCCATCCTCTTCTCGGACCAGCACCAAACCAACTGCACCAGTCGAAACAGCCAGGTTGAGGTATAAAGCTTCGCCCGTTAATGGCCTGCTGAGCAGGGGGGTTGAAAGGAGCTGCTTCAAGGCCTGAAATGATTGTTGGCATTCTTCGGTCCAGGCAACGTTCTTGAGGTTTCTGATGGCTCGATAAGAGGGCAAATACCGTGTAGCCAAGCATGAAATGAATCTTTCTAAAGCTGTTATCCTTCCATTTAGCCTTTGTACTTCTCGAACTATTCTGGGCGGGTCCATGGTCATGATCGCTTTGATCTTCTTCGGGTTTGCTTCGATCCCCCGTTTTGATATCATGAAGCCAAGGAATTTTCTGGATTGGACTCCAAAGGCACACTTCTCGGGGTTGAGCTTCAAGCCTGATTCCCGAAGTCTTTGAAAGGTCTCCTTCAGCTCGGTGCACATGTCTGTTGAGGCTTGGCTTTTGACGATCATGTCATCCACATAGATCTCCATGTTTCTTCACAACTTATCGATGAATAACTTATTCATCAGCCTTTGGTAGGTGGCCCCTGTATTCTTCAATCCGAAGGGCATAACCCGATAACAGTAGATTCCTCTGTGGGTGATGAACGCCGTTTTCTCTTCATCTGAGCAGGCCATTGGGATCTGATGGTAGCCTGCTGAAGAGTCGAGGAAGGCATACTCTTCAAACCCTGCTGTTGAGTCCACAAGTGTGTCTATGTTTGGCAGTGGATAACAATCTTTTGGGCATGCTTTGTTTAGATCGGTGAAATCAACACACATTCTCCACCTTCCGCTGCTTTTTCGGACAAGAACCACATTTACCAGCCAGTCCGGATAGAATATTTCCCTGATGAAACTACTATCGAGCAAAGTTGTCATTTCTTGCTCGATGGCCAACTATCTCTCTGAGGCGTAATTCCTCTTCCTTTGTTTTTACTAGCTTGCATTCTGGCCGAACATTCAGTGAGTGAACTGCTAAGTCCTTTTTGAGCCCTTGGATGTTAAAGGTTCGCCAGGAAAAAACATCCGCAAACTCCCTGAGGGTTGAGAGTAGAGCTTCTTTCTCTGCCCCTATCTTTCTCACAGATATCTGAATCTTCTTGCCTGGCTCTATTTCGACTACCTGCAGCACTTCTGCCGGCTCCGCCTTCATTCTTCTTCTCTGGTACATCCATCGCGTCAAGGGGCAGGCCTTGATTGGCCCCTCTGAACATGGTTAAGTACGTCTCCCGAGCCATTTTCTGATTTTCTCTCAAAATGGCCACTCCTTCTTCTGTGGGGATCTTAAGCACCAGATTTTTCACGGAGACACAGGCATCCACTTCAGACAGTAGGGGTCCGGCCGAATATTATGTTGTAAGACAGCGAAATATCAACCACCATGAAATCTGCCCGACAAGCACAAACCACCGCATCGTCTCCGAGCTGTATGGGTAGATTTACTAGCCCTTTTACCCGAACAGGTACTTCCGAACAAACCAATAAGGGGGACACTGACTTCCTCGAGCCTGTGGTTTGACATCCCCAATGCTCTGTATGCTTGAGCTGTTATGAGGTTGACCGCACTCCTCGTGTCGACTAGTATTCGATGAACCAGGAAATCTTGAATGACTGCTTCAATAACTAGGGCATCTATGTGCGGATGCCGAACATGTACACCATCGACCACTGTAAATTGGATCATACTTGTGGTCGAGCTTGTCCCTCCGCCCGACGGACATGACCTCCTTAGACTTCCTCTTCCAGGAATGGTCTCTTTGCTCACCTCCAGCAATCATATGTATGACTCTAGCTGGTGTTTGCCTTCTACCATTGGCTCTGTTCGGTTGAAGAGATGGCGATCTCTGTCTTTTTCCTCTTTCGTCTTGCTTTGTGAAACGAGCAAGGGCTCCCTTCCGAACTAGGTGCTCGATTTCTCACTTGATTTGCCTACATTCTTCGATCTCGTGGCCTTTGTCTCTATAAAAAGCATAATAGAGGTTATGTTCTCGGTTCGGATCTTCCCTCATGGGTCTTGGCCAATTAACTTGTCCGTTCTGTTTCAACCAAGATAAAATTTTTTCCCGAGATGCCGTTAGGGGTGTGAGTCTTTCATCTTTTATGTTGTTCGGGTGGGAGTGGTGATTGCATATGACCTGTTAGTCTAGTTGCCTCCTCGGTACTTCTTTTGGTCTGCCCTACTGGGATTTCCTCCTTTTCTAGTGAACCTTGTGCTGTGTCCACCCTCTTTCTCTGATGCCCATGATCTATGGGAGGCATTGCGGAGATGCCGAGCTTCATCCATGCGGATGTACTTGTGTGCTCAGGACATTAGCTCGGTAAAGTCGTTCCGGGGAGCCGAGGTTTCTTGCTTAGGGAGTCGCTGAAATCCTGACACCTTGTGTTTTGGATTAGGGCATTAATGGCAACCTCCAAGTTCAGGTTCTGTATATCCATGGCTACATCATTGAACTTTTCTACGTAGGAGCGTAGTGATTCGCCCTTTTCCTGCTGTACCAAGTTCAGATCGGCAAACACCTTGTTCGGGTGAATGGCGGCCACAAACTTAGCGATGAACATGTCACTGAACTGTTTGAAGTTCTGAATACAGTGTGATGGCAGGTTTCCGAAACCAAATTTAGGCCGAGTTGGCCAGAGTTTGGGGGAAAATCTTGCACAAGGCAGAGTCGTCAGCCGTGAGGACCAGCATGGTGTGCTAGAACTGGTCAATATGAGCTCAGGGATCGGTGTTTCCACTGTAGGTTTTGAGGTGAGGGAGGCAAATATTAGGAAATGGAGCGACTAATATTTCGCGAGAGAGGGGTGATCGGAAACTGCCTTGGTATTAAAGGGTAGCTCAGTTTTACTACCTTTGAATTTTATCGTCCAAGAGGCGATTGAATTGTTCGGTAGTTAGGGTGATAGTGGAGTTGGGGTTTTGTGGTACTGATGGGGAGAAGGTTTCCCGAGTGGGAGGCTAAGAAGGGTGAGGCTTATTGGTGTTTTGCGGGGGTAAGGGCTAAGGTTAAGCCTGTGCTATGATTGCTGATAGCGCGGTGATGAGGGATTGGGCCATTTATGGGGTAATGGTAGGAGTATTGGTTGGGATTGTCGTGACTGGGGAAGCTGAGATCGGGTCGTTGGGTTGAGGGAGGAACTGCAGTGTTCCTGGCGGAGTGGGGTTGGACATTTGGTTTTCTAGCTGGGAAGTGTTTGGGTTGAGATATGGGAAAAGGTCCATGTTCCACGTTCACCACACTAAATGATGACAAGAGAAAATGTACAGCAAGCTTCTTGCGACTATGAACACCTGCAAACACAAATAATAGACCGGTGAGTTTCCGATAAGGGAGCCTTCGACGGTCAAGTTAGAGATTCTGGGTGAGAGAATAAGAGTTCTTGAGTGAAAGAAAATTCATTCCCCTTTTTATACCTGTTTCTCCTTCTTTTATAGGTGGGGTTACCACGTTTCTAGGAGTTAATGGGAGGAGTTTCCCATTTTTTCCGGCCACTAACCCAGTAGCTGCGATTTTCGAGGGAACGTGGGTTAGTGGCGATTGTCTGTTCAACGTGGTGGAGTTGTTTTCGGGACCAGCCTTTTGCCGATCTATGTTTCGGCCATGTCTCCCTGAGGAGCTTGGCCTTTGGTTGGCTCACCGGGTCCTATTTGGACAAAGTGCTCGGTATATGTCGGACCGTTAAACCGATCTATTAGTCCGGTTGTTATCAATATATATATATAATTTTGCTTTCTTTTATATGAATTTATCTAATGCAAGTTTAAATAAATTGTATCAATAAATTTTAGATACTGAATGAATTATAAAAAAAGTTAATATCAATCCTTTTTTTAAAGAAAAAAAGAAATCTTTTATCATCTTTTTTATTTTTTATTTTTTTTTCACTTCAATACATTAAAAAGTGCATTTATTTGTATCTGCATCAATTGTTTTAATATATATATTTTTTAATTTATGTTACTTATCCACACTATTATCTTTAAATCATAGTGTTTTAGGCAATTGATATGTGACCATTAATTCCTTTTTATTAGTGTAGAAGAGATCATTTTGAGCAAACTAAATTAAGAGAAAGTCCAACTCCTATATAAAGATTGATTAAAGCAATCTCATGTTACCTTTTCTCCTTTTGAAAGTATATACCTATCTATTCTCTTTTTGACCCTTATTTTCATATATTAAATCAGCACTATATACATACATCCATGCTTCCAACATTCCTCTAAACAATTGATTCAGGGGAAAAAATAAACAGAGCCAAAAAAATTTCAATATATATATATAATTGTGAAATATTTCTAGTTGGATGACTACCTATATTCCTATAGGGGTTATTTCCTTTATAACTTGATTGTTTCCCAAATAAATTTATTTTTTATATGGACCAAGTTTTTATGTATATAAATACTCTCAATATTATTGATTAGATACACAATAAGAATGCCAAAGATTACATACTTCTCATTTTTCTCTAATATATGTTTTGATTTCACCTTTTATTTATAATACGTTATCATTATGATCAAATCTCTATCATAAGTTTTGAAAATTGAAAGCTGGTAGTTTACTACAACCCAGCTTGAAGGAATTGAAGTTTAATTTGCAAGAATTAAATGGTAAATAACTCTAATATGTAGAGTTTGAATTATTTTCATTTTTCATTAATTAATATATTGATTGTAATTATATAATGGGATTTGAAAAGATTTTAAATTTTTTAAATTAAAGAAAAAGAAGAATTTTTAATCCCGTTGTTGTCATGAACATATTAATCCTTATATGTAACTTTTGTGAGTTTTGTGTTTTATTTTGCAAAACTACATATTAATTCTTGTACTTTTTGTTTCTCAAATGAATACGTTTTTTGTAAAGTCAATTTTTTTTATTTGTTATATTTTGACACTTTATCAATAGTCTAATTTTTCTCTTTTTAATGTAGTGCCTTTACAATTAATGTTGAATCTCATGAAACTATAATTTGTTGCCCTTGATATTTCTGGGAGAAATTATCTTTTATGAGTACTTGATGTTGAGATCCATCTCAATATCAAAGAGAAATTATCTTTTATGAGTACTTGTTGTTGAGATCCATCTCAATGCTATGAATCTTTGATATTCAATAAAAGAAGGAAATACTGCTTCCCTGCAATATCGTGTTAAGGCAATGATTCTCCTTTGATACCATTTACATGAAGAATTAAAAACTGAATATCTCATTGTTAAAGACCCGTTAGTCCTTTGGAGTAGTTTAAAGGAGAGATATGAACATCAAAGAACAGTGATTCTCCCTAAAACTCAATATGAATAAATACACTTACGTTTGCAAGATTATAAGACTGTAAGTAAATACAATTATGCCTTATTTAATATTAGCTCTCAATTAAAATTATGTGGAGAGAATATTACCAATGAGGATATGTTAGAAAAAAAAACATGTTCAAGTTTTCATCCTTTGAATGTGCTCCTACAACAACAATATCGATAGCATAGATTCAAAAAATATTTTGAGCTAATCTCTTGTTTACTTGTTGCTAAACCAAACAATGAGCTTTTGATGAAGAACTACCAATCTCATCCAACTGGTTCATCCCCATTACTTGAAGTTAATGTGGCATTTTCTTAAGGCTATGGATGAGATTGTGGTCGTGGAAGAAGAAATGGTTCCAATTCTTCTCTAATTGTTGAAAACAAAGGTACCAACAAGAAATATGTCAAAGGTAAAGAAAACACTAAAAAGAAAAATGTAAAATAATGACAATGTTTGTTTAGATGTGGAACTAAAGGTCATTGGTCTTGCCTATGTCACACTATCAAACATCTAGTTAATCTTTACAAGGCATCAATAAAAGGAAAAAGGAAAAAGTACTGCAATGAATTTTTCAGAACCTGTTAATCTTGCTAATGATAAATAATTTCCTTTAGATGTTGACTTTGATGCTTCTAATTTTTTTTAAGATGATAGTGGTAGAATTGATCATTTGATTAGCAATGAAAATGTCAACTATTAAAATAAGTTTATTCTTGTTATGAGATTTTATAATTTCAATAAAGTTTACTCTTTTAATAAGTAATTATTAATATATTTCTTATTTGTTATGATTTTCTTTCTTGTTATTAAATAAATGCTTTGTGTTACTAGATAATCATATAAACTTGATGTTATGGAGGATGACATATGTTTAGTGGATAGTGGCACAACTCACACTATTCTTCATAACAAAAAGTATTTCTTACAATTAACATTAGTTGAAATTAATGTTAATATAATATCTGGTTCAACAAATGTAGTTAAAGGCTTTAGTAAAGTCCATCTTATGTTCCCAAATGGAATACCATTATACATTGATAATGCATTATATTCTAGTAGATCCCAAAGAAATTTACTAAGTTTTAAAGATATACGTCGCAATGGTTATCATATTGAAACCATAAGTGAGGGAATTGTTGAATATTTATATATAACTTCTATAAAATTGAACTAGAAGTTCATATTAGAAAAGTTTCCAAGTCTCGTAACTAAATTATATTTTACCAAAATAAAAATGGTTAAACCTAATTATATGCACCAAAAGTGCTTAAATCCTAAAAATTTTTACTTTGGCATGATCATCTTGGTCATCTAGATTCAACCATGATGCGACGTATTATCAAAAATACAAATGGATACGGATTAAAAGATCAGAAAATTCTTTTATCCAATGATTTTTCTTGTAGTTCTTCTGTAAAAGATAAATTGATTATAAGACTTTCACTATCCAAATTGCATTTAGAGTCTCCTATTTTCTTCAAAGGATACATGGAGATATTTGTGGCCTAATTCATCCATCTTGTAGATAATTTCGATATTCATGGTTTTGATTGATGCTTCAACTTGATGGTCACATGTATGTTGTTAATGTAAGCCCTAGCCCCAATGCATTGTAATAAAACACTTTAGTTAATAAATGAGGCATTTGTTTTATCTATTGTATTCCTGTGCATATCAATTGATAGAACTATCCAAGAATATTGTTTCAGTTTACGTTATCATATGTGAGGCACATGGTTGTAAGACCTTGAAACAAATGAGACTTCATTCTAAATATCCCTAGTCAGTCATTGTTATGGGAATAACAAATGAATTAAGACTAGTATGCTCTCTCTGATAAGTTGATTTCCGTCTTACGGATCATAAGGACAAGAGTGTCAATCAGAGATCATAGATACATGTTAAAGAACATGGTATATGGATTCGATCCACTCATGAGAACACTACATGGTACAAGTCATAAGTGTTTCTTATATGCAAGTTTTGTATCGGAGTTCTTAGACCTATAATCTCTATGAAACTCTTTATGAATTACTGTGTACTTTAACATACACCTAACGTGCTCGTAACAGAGTGATAAGTACGGGTATGCTTGGGTATGCATTGATTCATGTTAGAGAGCATGAGAGAAGTGAAGGGATTACCCTTCTCTATAAGAGAGAAAATATCATCGGCCACTTTATCAGTGAACTGAGAAGTGTATGGACATACCGAGATGAAATAATGAGTAATCATTATTTATCTGAGAGTTCAGTGTCACTGGAATATCAAGAAAGGAATTAATATATATAAGGATGACTAGTTCCATGCCTTATATTAATTCTGATATTTATGGGTAAGCGACTATGCAAAATTGCATTAGGTCACTAAATGCCATATGCATTTTCATTTAATTTGGAATGCTATAATATCTTGCTAGAGAATATATATAGAGCCTTTGAATTAATTCATTGCCAACATTAAATTGACCTATAGGATCGCACACAAAGCATTGGGCATAAAATATTTAAATAAAGTATTGGGCATTAATTTGGGATTTTAATTAAAGTCAAATTAATGTATGTAATGGACATTATAAATGCTATTGGACCTTGGCCTATGAGAGAGAGAAATTCAGCCCACATGGTTTAATTTCAATTAATTAATTATCTTGTATTAATTAATTAAATTGGGTATTAAAACCTAAAAGAATTTAAATTAAACTAAATCATTTAAATATAAAGTGAAGTAGCCGAAATTCCAAGATAAAAACCACGGAATTTCGGCACATGCTTATTATTTATATTAAGTGATTTTATTTAATTAAATGTCTTGTGTTTTATTTCAAATTTGAATTTTAAATTCAAAGGAGTTTAAATCAATATATATTACTTATTTTTAGAAAGTGATTGAAGTTGAATTAATTATCTTGAGATGGTAAAATTCAGATCAATTACTTGCCAAAAGATAAGGATATATATATGAAAAGAAATAAAACCCTAGTAGAATAACTAGATTTTGGAGTGAAACACTAGTTTCCTAGGTTTTGGCATGAACTCCTCTCTCTCTCATAAAATTCTTTTGGCCAATTTTCACAAGGAGAAAGGATTGTTTCTCATTCTCTTGTGTTCTTGGGCAGTAATAGCAACCTAAGAGAAGTAAAAAATCAAATTTTGTAGCTTCAAACCATAGCCATTACACAATACTTGTTTTGAGAGCTAGCAATCTCGATTTTAAGCCGTCGGTGCAATTATGTGTGTGAACATAGAGAGGAGTGACGTAAAAGGCAACTTGGCATTGGTGGTGAAGGTTTAAGGCTAAGATATCCTCCTTGGTTGCTGGTCATCATCAAAATCAAGTTTTAAAGGCATCTAAAGTTGTAAGTTTTAAAACCCTAAAATTGCATGTTTCGATTCTTGTCATGGAATTGTATGGCATGTATGATCAAATTTTATTGTTTTTCGCTGCGTGATCTTTATGTGCATACCATGAAATATTCCATCAGTGGTATCAGAGACTAATCATGCTTATTTTAGTGCTTTAGATGCATGAAAAAATTAATTAAAAATTGTTATTTTGAAAACATGCAATGCTGAAATTTTCTATTTTGAGTTTTTTGCATTTTTTTTGGTGTAAAAACGATTTTAATTGATTAGATAGGTATTATAATTAATATGACATGTTAAAATACTATCCTAAGATGTTTTAGGAGTATTAATGGTCGGATTTAATTGATAATACCTGATAGTACATGTTAATATTAAAACTAGGTGCTTTTTGGCATGTTAATTGTTAGTTTAACAACTAGTTTTAAATATTAAATGTAAAAACGTTTTTGGCATGTTTGTAAGTGATTTTTAAAGATTAAATATCAGGTCTGAACATATTTTAAATTTTTTTTAACTCTGGTCCATGACAATTTAATTAATTAATTTTAAAATCACTTAAAACTATGACTAGTTTGTGTTTGTTACATGTTTAATCAACATTGTTTGTTTTGTTTTGATTAAAATGGTAAAAACACATTTAGATCAGATTGGTATAGAATATTAAATCAATATTTATGACCTTATTTAAATTATTAAATGATTCATAAAATTGATTTAAGTATTTGTACATTTTGTGGCATCACATAAGCATTAAACAACTAGTTTTGTTGTTTGTTTGTTTTTATATGCATGCCGTGTATCATATATATATATGTTCTTTATGATTTTGTGTTTTAATTCATTTTGGTACATATTATATGTATTTTTAATGTTTATGGGCTGTATGACATAAAATTAAAAATGGCAAAATTGGAAATTATACTAGAGTTGATTTATAGCACAAATCTAACTAGTTTGTGTTTTGGGCTTTTAAGAGAACTTATTCAATAAGAGGATTTAGTCCATTGGGCTTCAGCCCAGGCCCATCATGGGATCATCTCTTAAAGGTTCAAGTACACAATTTCCATTAATAGGCTTGGCTAAATTAATTAAAATTGGATTTTGTTTGATCCATGAATGTTATGTATATTTATTTGCTTGTTTGGTGTGATGAATGGATATGCATGGTGCATTCATGGGCCCTGGGTTTTGTAATTAAATATGTCCTGCGAGCCATTATGTTTTATTGTAAAAGTTTCATTTATTTCTTAGAATAGAATATACTTGAAGACTTTGTAAATCAAGACGAAGCCCACCGGAGTGGAGAAGCCCAACTCGAAGATTCTTATGTAATAGTATAGAATCTTAGTTGTAGGTTTTTGGGCCCATGTTTGTCACGCTTTACTTTATGCAATTATATATATATATGTATACTATTTATGGATGACAAAGCATATGCCATGTAAGCCGTAATAAAATAAATCCCTAAAAATAATAAGTCACAAAGTTGCCTTCCTAATTCGAAACATGTCAAGGCATCGATCATCGGTCACATAGACTAGGAGTCCTAGATGCGCCCGATTATCTTTGTGAGGCATGGGTTGTGAATGTAGGTTGGACTTAACATGGAAAGGGATGCCCGGACCTAGGCAACTAATAAATGGATTTGTGCTATAACATCTTAAGATGTTAGCCCATTTGATCCAAGAGTCATGTACGAGACATGATTGGAGTTTTCCTACCTAAGTAACTTAACTTGTTAGGTGTACAAGCTCAGCTTGACTAATAAGTTGTTGTGAAAAGTGGATCTTGGCCCACATTAAATCACTAACGCGAATTATTTAAAGGGATATTAATTCGATTTGTGGGATTATAAATAAGACCTCATTTAATCTTGCTAAATTTTATTGTAGATTGAAAATGGCATCTTCAAACAATAATTTCTCATTGCGATTGGTCCTTGAAAATGACAAATTGAATGGCACCAATTTCATAGACTGGTCTCGAAACTTAAGAATAGTTCTTAAGCAAGAGAAAAATTCGTATGTTTTAAATGTACCCTTACCTGAAGAACCTGCTAGGAATGCCTCTGCGGTTCAAAAGGAAACTTTTGAGACCAAGAAGAGCGACTCTAGTGATGTGACCTATCTAATGCTGGCCACTATGGTGCCTGACTTGCAAAAGCAATTTATGGACCAAGAGGCTTATGCGATCATGGTGCACCTTAAAGAGATGTTCCAAGAGCAAGCTCGTCACGAGAGGTTCGTGACAACAAAAGCCTTGATTTCTTGTAAGATGGCTACGGGTACTCCTGTTAGTACCCATGTACTCAAGATGAAAGGGTATCTTGATACTCTTGAGAAGCTTGAGGTACAAGTGCCAAAGGAATTGGCCACTGACTTGATCTTAGGATCATTGACTGATGATTATGATCCATTTGTGATGAATTATAACATGCATGCAATGAACAAGTGAGTCACTGAGCTCTATGGGATGCTTAAGAATGCTGAAGAGAACATTCGAAAGACCAATCATGTATTGATGGTTCAAAGGGGCATTAAAAAGGCACCCACTAAGGGAAAGGGAAAGGGAAAGGCAAAACCCAAGAATGACCTGGCTCGGTTCAAGTCAAGTGGGAGTGCACCTCAGGCCCAATCCAAGCCCAAGGCGCAGAAGCTCAAAGAGAGTGAGAGCACTTGCTTCCATTGCAACAAGATAGGGCATTGGAGGAAGAATTACGCTCTCTTCAAGGAAGAACAAAAGAAAAATGGAGCCAAGGCGTCCAATTCTGGTATTTTTGTTGTTGAGATTAACCTTTCTGTTTCTACCACTTGGGTATTGGATACCAGTTGTGGTTCTCACATTTGTTCAAATGTGCAGGGGCTAAGAAATAGGCGGTTACTTAGGAAGAATGAAGTGGACCTCCATGTGGGGAATGGAGCACGAGTTGCTGCCATGGAGATAGGTGACTATCAACTCACTTTACCTTTCAGACTTTATTTAGTATTAAAAAATTGTTATTATGTGCCTGCTATGAGTAGGAAACATTATTTCAGTTTCATGTTTGGATTTGGATGAATTTGATTTTGTTATTAAAAATGGCAGTGCTCATATTCGTCGCCAAGGCATTTCTTATGGCAATGCCATGTTGCAAAATGGCCTTTATATCCTTGATTTACAAAATAAATAGTCAATATATAATACAAATAGGGTTAAATCAAATGAATTGAACCCTACTTACTTTTGGCATTGTCATTTAGGATATGCAAACGAAAAATACATTTCAAGACTCCACAAAACTGGTGTGCTTGGGTCATTCGACTTAGAGTCTTATGATACATGCGAGCCATGTTTGCATGGAAAAATGACAAAGAGTCCTTTTAACAAGAAATGTGAAAGGACTAATGGCTTATTGGAACTAATACATACCGATGTATGTGGACCATTAAGTACACAAGCTAGAGGTGGTTTTAGCTACTTTGTGACATTCATAGATGACTTCAGTAGATATGGCTATGTCTATCTAATGAAGTACAAATCTGAAACTTTTGAAAAATTCAAAGATTTTAAGAATGAAGTAGAAAAACAACTTGGCAAAAGTATAAAAGCCATTCGATCAGATCGAGGTGGCGAATACTTAAGCCAAGAATTTGACAGTCATCTAAAAGAGTGTGGTATTATTTCACAGCTCACTCCTCTCGGAACGCCACAATCGAATGGTGTGTTCGAAAGGAGAAATCGAACTCTGTTGGACATGGTTCGATCTATGATGAGTCAAGCTAATCTTCCTGTCTCTTTTTGGGGTTATGCATTAGAAACTGCTGCATTTCTACTAAACCATACTCCAACTAAAGCAGTTGAGAAAACACCATATGAGGTATGGACTGGGAAAGAACCCAATATGTCATTTCTCAGGATTTGGGGCTGTGAAGCACATGTTAAGAAATTAACATCTGACAAACTAGAGTCCAAATACACTATCTGCTTGTTTATGGGTTATCCCAAAGAAACAAAGGGATACTACTTTTACTCACAAGCTGAGAACAAAGTATTTGTTGCTTGCAAGGCTATTTTCTTGGAAAATGAGTTTTTTCTTAACAATGACAGTGGGAGTAAAGTAGAACTTGGAGAAATTCAAGTGCCACAAGCTCCTATGGAGGATGAGTTAGAAGTGGGATCAAGTTCACAACCAGTTGTAGAACAAGAATCCATTACACAAGTACCTATAAGGTCCGGTAGGTTACGTCAGGAGATTGAGAGATATGGATTTCTAATCACTGACAGTGACACTATTGAGTTAGTAGATTGTAAGGATCCTACTACCTATCGAGAAGCTATTGAAAGCCCAGACTTAAAAAATTAGCTTGAAGCCATGAAATTCGAGATGCAATCAATGTATGATAACCAGGTTTGGACCTTGGTTAATCCACCGGAAGGTGCAAAGGTAATTGAATGCAAGTGGCTATTCAAACTCAAAGCTGATAAGACCTACAAAGGTAGACTAGTAGCAAAAGGTTTTTGATAAACTCATGGTGTAGACTATGATGAGACCTTTTCACCTGTAGTCATGCTCATGTCCATTAGGATCTTGCTTGCCATAGCTGCATATCATGATTATGAGATATGGCAAATGGATGTCAAAATAGCTTTCCTCAACGGAAATTTACTTGAGGATGTGTATATGACACAGTCTGAGGGTTTTTTCAATCCCAAGCATCCTAAGAAGGTTTACAAGCTTTAAAAATACATTTATGGATTAAAGCAAGTATCCCAAAGTTGGAATCTTCATTTTGATGAGGCAGTCAAAGAATTTGACTTCATCAAGAATGAAGATGTGCCTTGTGTATACAAGAAGGTTAGTGGGAGCATAGTAGTATTTCTGGTCCTATATGTGGACGACATCCTTCTCATTGGGAATGATATTCCAACATTGCAAAAGGTTAAGCAATGGTTAGGAACATGTTTCTCAATGAAAGACTTAAGTGAAGCCGAGACAATACTTGGTATTCGAATCTATAGAGATAGATCGAATCGGCTTTTAGGACTAAGTCAAGAAAAGTACATAGACAAAGTACTAAAGCATATTAGTATGGGAGACTCAAAGAAAGGGTACATATCTTTGGCTTTGGGAGTTTCTTTGACTAAAGAATAGTGCCCTAAAACCAAAGAGGAAAGGGACAACATGAGTAGAATCCCATATGCATCTGCTATTGGATCTATCATGTACACTATGTTATGTACTAGGTTGGATATTGCTCATGCACTGAGTATAACCAGTAGGTTTCAATAAGACCCTAGTGAGAAGCACTGGTCTGTTGTAAAAGGAATTCTGAAGTACCTGCGGAGGACTAAGGATAACTTCTTGGTGTATGATGGTCAAGAAGAGCTCGTCATACAAGGTTATGCCGATGCTGCTTTTCAGACCAGCACTCAGGATTCTAGATCACAATCTGGGTTTGTTTTTATTTTGAACAATGGTGCTGTCAGCTAGAGAAGCTCAAAGCAAGAGACCGTTGCAAACTCAACTATAGAATCTGAGTATATTGGAGTGAGTGAGGCTGCAAAAGAGGCTGTTTGGATTAAAAATTTCATTTCTAGATTAGGAGTGGTCCCAAGCATCCTAGATCCATTAGAAATTTTCTGTGACAACAATGGCGCCATTGCACAGGCCAAGAAGCCCCTGTCACACTAGAAATCTAAACAAAAACTCAGGAGGTACCACCCGATCAGAGAAATCATTGATCGTGGTGATGTCAAGGTTAGCAAGATAGCAAGTGAAGATAATGTAGTAGATCCTTTGACGAAATAGTTGCGTCCAAATCTGCACGAAGCTCATTTGAGAGCGCTTGGTCTTAGGGCTATGCCCAATTGGGACTAGTGCTAGTGGGAGATTGTTAGTGTAAGCCCTAGCCCCAATGCATTGTAATAAAACACTTTAGTTAATAAATGAGGCATTTGTTTTATCTATTGTATTCCTGTGCATATCAATTGATAGAACTATCCAAGAATGTTGTTTCAGTTTAAGTTATCATGTGTGAGGCACATGGTTGTAAGACCTTGAAACAAATGATACTTTATTCTAAATATCCCTAGTCAGTCATTGTTATGGGAATAACAAATGAATTAAGACTAGTATGCTCTCTCTGATAAGTTGAGTTATGTCTTACGGATCATAAGGACAAGTGTGTCAATCAGAGATCATAGATACATGTTAATGAACATAGTATCTAGGTTCGATCCACTCATGAGAACACTAAATGGTACAAGTCATAAGTGTTTCTCATATGCAAGTTTTGTATCGGAGTTCTTAGACCTAAAATCTCTATGAAACTCTTTATGAATTACTGTGTTCTTTGACATACACCTAACGTGCTCGTAACAGAGTGACAAGTACGGGTATGATTGGGTATGCATTGATTCATGTTAGAGAGTATGAGAGAAGTGAAGGGATTACCCCTCTCTATAAGAGAGAAAATATCATCAGCCACTTGATCAGTAAATTGAGAAGTGTATGTCCATACCGAGATGAAATAATGAGTAATCATTATTTATCTGAGAGTTCAGTATCACTGGAATATCAAGAAAGGAATTAATATATATAAGGATGACTAGTTCCATGCCTTATATTAATTCTGATATTTATGGGAAGGGACTATGCAAAATTGCATTAGGTCACTAAATGCCATATGCATTTTCATTTAATTTGGAATGCTATAATATCTTGCTAGAGAATATATATAGCCTTTGAATTAATTCATTGCCAACATTAAATGGACCTATAGGATCGCACACAAAGCATTAGGCTTAAAATATTTAAATAAAGTATTGGGCATTAATTTGGGCTTTTAATTAAAGTCAAATTAATGTATGTAATGGACATTATAAATGCTATTGGACCTTGGCCCATGAGAGAGAGAATTTCAGCCCACATGGTTTAATTTCAATTAATTAATTATCTTGTATTAATTAAGTTAATTGAGTATTAAAACCTAAAAGAATTTAAATTAAATTAAATCATTTAAATATAAAGTGAAGTGGCTGAAATTCCAAGATAAAAACCAAGGAATTTCGGCACATGCTTATTATTTATATTAAGTGATTTTATTTAATTAAATGTCTTGTGTTTTATTTCAAATTTGAATTTTAAATTCAAAGGAGTTTAAATCAATATATATTACTTATTTTTAAGAAGTGATTGAAGTTGAATTAATTATCTTGAGATGGTAAAATTTAGATCAAACACTTGCCAAAAGATAAGGATATATATATGAAAAGAAATAAAACCCTAGTAGAATAACTAGATTTTGGTCGTGAAACCCTAGTTTCCTAGTTTTTGGCGTGAACTCCTCTCTCTCTCTCACAAAATTCTTTTGGCCAATTTTCATAAGGAGAAAGGATTGTTCCTCATTCTCTTGTGTTCTTGGGTAGTAATAGCAACCTAAAAGAAATACAAAATCAAATTTTGTAGCTTCAAACCATAGCCATTACACAATACTTGTTTTGAGAGCTAGCAATCTCGATTTTAAGCCGTCAGCGCAATTGTGTGTGTGAATATAGAGAGGAGTGGCGTAAAAGGCAACTTGGCATTGGTGGTGAAGGTCTAAGGCTAAGATATCCTCCTTGGTTGCTGGTCATCTTCAAATCAAGTTTTAAAGGCATCTAAAGTTGTAAGTTTTAAAACCTTAAAATTGCATATTTCGATTTTTGTCATGGAATTGTATGGCATGTATGATCAAATTTTATTGTTTTCCGCTGCGTGATCTTTATGTGAATACCATGACATATTCCATCATATGTTCACTTAATTTCTACTTGTAATATTGATTTTGTTAAAATTTTTACTCAAATTATAAAGTTAAGGTCTAATTTGTCTGATCATCCTATCAAGACAGTTCGTTTAGATAATGCATGTGAGTTTTTTTCAAAAAGAAATTTATGATTTTTACATGTTAATTGGGATTAGTGTCGAGCATTTTCTTGCACATATTCATACTCAAAATGGTTTAGCTGAATTTTTTATTAAGCACTTACAATTAATCATTAGACCTATGCTTATAAAGTCACAACTTCCTGCATCTGCTTGGGGACATATAATTACTCATGCTGCATCTTTAGTTTGTATACAACCATCCACACATCATAAGTTTTCACCTTTGCAACTTGTTTTTTTATTAACAACCAAATATATCTCATCTTTTAATTTTTGGTTATGTCATTTATATTCCCATTACCCCTCCTTAATAAACCAAAATGGGTCCCCAATGACGTCTTGGTATATATATTGGTTTTGATTCTCCTTCTATCATTAGGTATCTAAAATCTTTAATTATTGATCTCTTTAGAGAAAGATTTTTAAATTGTCAATTTGATGTATCAGTTTTCTCTCAATCAAGGGAAGATAAAAGTAAAGGGCCAAAAGCACAAGAAATTAGTTTAGAACACCCCAACCTTGTCCAGTTATGATATAGACACAAATCAATGTGAACTTAAGTTCAAAGAATACTAAATTTGTAGAATATTACAAATCAATTTGCCAAATTTTTTCACAAACACCCAAAAGGTCACTAAATCCCATGTCTCAAATTTATGATTTCTAATAAGTATGGTAGCCAGTGAATCTAACATACGCCAGAAGTGTGGTAGACCTAATAGTGCAAAAATATTGTTCCTCGAAAAAAGAGGGAATTGAAAAATATTGAAAATAATGCTCCAAAAAAGGTTAAAAATAACACAGATCAACAACTTCATATTTCCAAAGAAGCAACCCTATAAGTGGTTTCGATATTGGAAAATTATGAGATCTCATTAAAATCTGGAAATATGTGGGATAGAGAAGACATAACTGTTGATAATGAGTTTGCATATGCAGTTGCTTTCGAGATAATCAATGATAATGAGCCTGAGCCTCAAACTGTAAAGGAATGTCGATTTTGAAGTGACTAGCTCAAATGGAAAAAAGTAATTCAAGCTAAGCTACATTCATTAGCTAAGATTAAAGTAATTAGACTAGTAGTCATAACACTAAAAGATGTCAAACCACTACAAAAAAAATGTAGAATAGCGACGAAAATTTGCGACAACAATAAAATTCGTTGCTAAATGCACAATATAGCGACAACATTGCGACAAAAAATGACTTTCGTCGCAAATATTGAAAGATTTGGTGGGAAAACAAATATTGGGACAACAAATTCTTATTGTTGCTAAAATCAGGCGCCAAAATTTTGGCTCAAAATTTTGTGACGATAAAAAGCAGATTTGGCGACAATATCATTGTAGATAATTAGCAATAGCATCGTTTTAGCTAATTAGCGACAATAATGTTGTCGCCAAATGGCTTTATTGGCGACAACATTGTTGTAGCTAATTAGCGACAACATCGTTGTAGCTAATTGGTGACAACAATATTGTCGTAAATTAGGCAAAATATACTATTTCATTCATATGGCTCAATTGGCGACAACATTGTTGTAGCTAATTAGCGACAACATCGTTGTAGCTAATTGGCGACAACAATGTTGTTGCAAATTAGGCAAAATATATTATTCCTTTAAATGGCTCAATTGGCGGCAACATTGTTGTAGCTAATTAGCTACAACATCGTTGTAGCTAATTGGCGACAACAATGTTGTCGCAAATTAGGCAAAATATAATATTCCTTTAAATGGCTCAATTGGCGACAACATTGTTATAGCTAATTAGTTACAACATCGTTGCAGCTAATTGGCGACAACAATGTTGTCGCAAATTAGGCAAAATATAATATTCCTTTAAATGGCTCAATTGGCGATAACAATGTTGTTGCAAATTAGGCAAAATATAATATTCCTTTAAATGCTCAATTGGTGACAACATTGTTGTAGCTAATTAGCTACAACATAGTTGTAGCTAATTGGCGACAACAATGTTGTCGCAAATTAGGAAAAATATAATATTCCTTTAAATGGCTCAATTGGAGACAACATTGTTATAGCTAATTAGCTACAACATCGTTGTAGCTAATTGGCGACAACAATGTTGTCACAAATTAGACAAAATATAATATTCCTTTAAATGGCTCAATTGGCGAAAACATTGTTGTAGCTAATTAGCTACAACATCGTTGTAGCTACTTGGCGACAACAATGTTGTCGCAAATTAGGCAAAATATAATATTCCTTTAAATGGCTCAATTGACGACAATATTTTTGTAGCTAATTAGCTACAATATCGTTATAGCTAATTGGCGACAACAATGTTGTCGCAAATTAGGCAAAATATAATATTCCTTTAAATGGCTCAATTGGCGACAACAATGTTGTCGCAAATTAGCAAAAATATAATATTCCTTTAAATGGCTCAATTGGCGACAACAATGTTGTCGCAAATTAGGCAAAATATAATATTCCTTTAAATGGCTCAATTGGCGACAAATTAGCTACAACATCGTTGTAGCTAATTGGCGACAACAATGTTGTCGTAAATTAGGCAAAATATAATATTCCTTTAAATGGCTCAATTGCGACAACATTATTGTAGCTAATTAGCGACAACATCGTTGTAGCTAATTGGCGACAACAATGTTGTCGCATATTAGGCAAAATATAATATTCCTTTAAATGGCTCAATTGGCGACAACATTGTTGTAGCTAATTAGCGACAACATCGTTGTAGCTAATTGGCGACAACAATGTTGTCACAAATTAGGCAAAATATATTATTCCTTTAAATGGCTCAATTGGCGACAACATCGTTGTAGCTAATTGGCGACAACATCGTTGTAGCTAATTGGCGACAACAATGTTGTCGCATATTAGGCAAAATACATACATCATAGGCTCAAATATTATTCACTTATATTATAAACCTGTGACAAAATAGTGGTGAAAATTATTCAAATTTGATAATTAGAATAGAAGTACATTAGAATAGAAGTACTTATATTATAAACGATACATTTTTTATTTTACTCCTATACACAAAAATAAATAATTAATAAAATGAGATAAATTGTTATAGAAAATAATAAAATGATATTATAGTAATTAAAAATTAAATATTAATTGTATTTACATTTTAGTATTAATTAATGATTTTTCAGTTTATAGTAAAATTTGAAAATTACTGCTTTGAGGTAAAATGAGGAGAACATAAGTATAAATATAAATTAGGCAATAAAAAATAATATATATCTATAAAGCAAAAATTTTAGCGGGCAGGGTTTAACTCGTTTTGCCACCAAATATTGCATAATTATTGGAGTTCTAAAATTAGTTCTTAGACCAAATATTGTTTTTCCCCTGGAACTCTCTTTCAAAATACAAAACTAAAAAGCTTATGGCTTCTCATCCTTAACCGGCCATATCAGTTCTCTGTCTCCTAAGAATTATAGATTCTTCTTAACGTAACGACTGAATTCAGATTTCTGCTTCCTTTTTCCTTAATTAAATTAAGGCTCTCTAAATATTTGCTTTCTTTAATATTTCGTGCCTAGGAATAAATTTTATAGCGCGCACCCTAGTTTTCTTCTTCAGAATCTCGAGCTAAACGATGGTTTGTTCGGTTCTCTTACATTTGCTGTTAATTATAACTTTGTTTTTATGATTATTTCGAGTTTCATGATTTTTTTTATTAAATATTATCTTTATAGTTTTGGGATTACTGATGCTGTTTCTATTTCATTTCATAAGTACCTAGATTCTCGAGTAACTAATAGTTGATTCCATGGTATAACTTGTTAATTCATCTAATAGTTCTGTGGGTATAATTTGCGAATTGTAATTTTGCATCATTGGTATGCAAGAATGGCTCTGTGGATGTATATCGAAACCCTAGCACCGAAGTGAAAGATTTGAAATTGCAGGAAATGTATGGTTTTCTTGTTAAAATTCTATTATTGTCATGGATTCTTCTGCAGGGGAAGGAACTAGTTTGATTTTAGATGTTGCTCAAGTTACTTGTAGTATAATTGGTTTTACTGCCATTTTTACAAGATTTATTAGCCACTTGCCTGCTAACTTCCTCTCTTTGCTTATAATTTCAGGCAACTCTTGGCGATTCTTTCCTGGCAGACCTTGATGAGTTATCTGACAATGATGCTGATCTAAATGTGAATAATTTCTCCCTCTTATTTTTTTCTCAAGACCCCACAATGCCCCCTCCTTTTTTTTTCTTTTTGCTGTTTTACTGGCTATTGGGGACTTAATTAATAAAAATATACAAAAATACTTTTATCTTTTATTTGTGTTAGTAATCTTTATCTGTTTAAACCTACTTATACTAGCTCTCATTAATAGTTTTTTCCTTACAAAAATAATACAAGATAGAAAATATTTCTCTGGTTAAATTGCTAGAATAACATACATGATCTTTAATTTGAAACAATTAATAAAAGAATTGGTGCCCATGAATTTGGAGTTTGGAAGAGAAATTTAATGATGTGAGGTTGAAAACAATTTCACTTGAATTAACTACATATGTCAGGTTGTCAACCAGATTTTAATGAATCGTATGATACTAATTTTTTTTTTGTTACTTTGTATATATCAAATTATAGTATCATATTGGCAGCTGCCCAGCTACCACCATTGACTTTAGAGTTCTACCATTTCTTCATGTCTTATGATTATTATTATTATTAATGCTATCAACTTTTTGATTTATTGTTGTCTCTGTATTTCTTCATGTCTCTGTATTTATTAATGCTTTTTTTTTTGTTCTTTATGATCTTTTTGAGGTGGCTTTGACAGCTGTGCTTTGTTAAACTCTTCCCAATTTGGCAATAGGGTGGACTTTCATAAATAGACCATGGATATTTATAGATGAAGTATCTCTTTCTTTTATTTTGACATCAATGTATATCTAACTTGTTTAATTTTACACTGCAACGACAGCAGGAAGTATTGAAGAGTCATGGTTTGATTCCATCGCAATATTTGAGTCTGATTATGATGAAGAGTCTTTCTTTTATTTTGACATCAATGTATATCTGACTTGTTTAATATCCCTGTTCCATTTAGTTTGTGTATGCTTGGATCTTGAATAGTTATTGCTCATGTAGAAGCCCATGCTGGTACACTAGGAAGTGTTGTCACTTAGTTGATGAAGTTGGGTGAGTACCTACATAGATCACGTGAATCTAGACTTTCATTATTGGAATTTTTGCTTAAAATTGTAATTATTGGAATTTTTTTGGAAGAATTGTAATTAATTAGGATTAGCTTTTTAATTCTAAATTTACAAAAAAAAAATGAGAGTGTTTGACACTTATTTAGTATGGGAATGCAGCCTCTATGGTGAATTATATCTCGTGTGACACCCACCAAACTAACTCATCAATGCAGCGGCTTACTTCTGATGCAGTTATTGAGGTACATGTTTAATGGAGAGGATAATATTTCATAAATGGTCACATCTATTTCAAATTATAAATGCCTGTTTATATTTTGCTGTCCTTTATAACTTGCAACATGTAATTGTAGGTCTCTATTGAAGTTCCTTTTGCATTTAGTGCTATTCCTGTTCAAGCTATAGAATCAACAAGGACAAGAATCCTTGAGCAAATACTTAGGCTAATGCTTCCGCGCTTTATGGCTCAGGTTTGTTGAAGATCTCTATGAGATATGAATAATTTGAAGCAAGTTGCTTGTTATGCCACTTATATTTTGTTCAGTTAAATCAAGGTGTGCATAGTTTATATGTGTTTTTGAATTAAATTTGTTCGTACATTATGTTGATAGCTCTGCAGTATGCACAGGCTGTTTAATTCTCAGATTTTTTTTCTTATGTAATATATATACACATATGATATTATATTATTTTTCACATGTTTAAGGTTGTAAGTTCATACTAAATCCCTAGAGTCAGGCTTGTGCTTCCTTTCCTATTATTTCTTCTTATTGTTTCCCAATAATGAAGCCTATGATAGGGATGTTGTAGATGCATATTTATGTTAAAGATGGAAAGGAGACAAGTCAAATTAATAATTATCTTTTAGGAGGTTTTATTTATTTAGCAAGTAATTTTATATGGTAGGAATCCTGGATTTAGTCTTTAATTTTAAGCTTCCCTATCTTGATATTTCCTAATGAGAAGGTTGCATACTTTTAGCATATTTTTAATGCATGCTATGTTGGTATACAATTATTTCTTGTTTTTGATCTGGGCATCATTTTATTACTCGTAGTGGGCTTTTATGCTTTTGTTATTTTTAATTTTATTTAGAAATTTTAATTGATTTTGACACAAGGTAGCATATTAGACTAGACTTGCTTATCATTTCCATTCCATAGTCATGCTATAGATTGATAAAACCCCACAAACAACCAAAGGTAAGCTTTTAAAGGTTTGATATTGTTCCTAGAAATTTCGAAAAAGATGATCCATTACTTGTGTTTTTAGTGGATTTACCTCATGTTAATTCCTCACACCCTTATATTAATTTTCTATTTGTTTCTCATAGTTTGTACTTGCAATATTTGTCCATTATGTGGATTGAGTTTTAAGTTGAGATTTATGCTGAGCATGAACAAGAGATGGATCAGTGGGTCAGATAAATCCAGCAATAGATGGAGATGTAACAACTTTTTTCAGCAGTAGATTTATGAGCAAATGTATCTATTTACATTATAGTTATAAGTATATATTATGACATTTTGGGTGAAATTTATTATTGTTATATATGCATGTATTATTTTAGATATACAATTAACGATGATATCCATTTATAAATAACAATCCTTTCACGAATATATATATTTTTGTATTAAATATTAAGTAGTCTATAAATATAAATTTGTCATCTGTGACTTATCATTTAAGTGATGAAATTTTCATATTAATTTAAAAATAAAAAATAATTTTAATTTAACGATAGATTAGCATGTTTGAATAGTAGCTATTTAGCGTCAACAATGTCGTAGTAATATTGCAATACCGTCGTCAAAAAATTTAGCGTGAACAATATTGTAGCAGTATTTTCGTCGCAAAATTTTTGCGTGAACAATGTCGTAGCAATATTGCGACGAAAATATTGTCGCAAAATTTTGCGTGAACAATGTCGTAGCAATGTTGCGACAAAAATACTGTCGTCGCAAAATTTTGCGTGAAAAATATTGTAGCAATATTGCGACGAAAATACTGTCCTCGCAAAATTTTGCGTGAACATTGTTGTAGCAAAATGGCGACAAATATTTAGCGACAACACTCTGTCATCGCTAAAATTTGGCGATAACTTCTTGTTGTAGCTAAATTATGCTACAACGACTTTAGTTTCAAAATGAAAGTCGTCGCTAAGTTATAGCTAAACTGATTTAGCGACGAAATAATATCAGTTAGCGACAACTTTTGTCGTCGCTAATTTGCATTTTTTAGTAGTGAACCTATTGGATATAAATGGGTCATTATCTATAAGAGTAATGAGTTAAATGAAATTGTGAGATATGAAGCATGAATTGTTAAACAAGGTTTCTCACAAAGACCTGGTATAGATTATGAAAATATGTATTCTTTTGTTATGGACACAATCACGTTTAGATTTTTGATTCATTTGATAGCCTCTAAAAAGCTTGGCATACATCTAATGGATATGGTGATAACTCACTTATATGAATCAATAGATAATGACATATATATGAAAATCCCTAAAGGATTTAAGATGCCTAAAGCATATAATTCAAAACCTCAAAAAATGTACTCGATTAAACTCTAAAGATCTTTGTATGGATTAATGCAAGATGGACATATGTGGTACAATTGCCTAAGTGAATACTTAGTGAAAATTGGGTATGAGAAGAATTCCATTTATCCATGCAATTTTTTCAAGAAGATAAATTTAAGACTTACTATAGATGCGATTGATTTTGATGACTTAAATATAATAAGGACTCCAGAAGAGATCTCCATTACTATAGGATATTTGAAACATAAATTTGAAATGACAGATATTGGATAAACAAAATTTTATCTTGGGTTTCAAACTGAATGTTTTCCAAAAGGAATTATTATTCATAAATCATCTTATATAGAGAAAATCATAAAATAATTTCATATGGATAAATCTTATTCATTAAGTATTCTAATGGTTGTTTGTTCTCTTGATGTGAAGAAAGATCCTTTTCATCTATAAGAAGATGACAAAGAGATTATTGGTCCTAAAGTACCATATCTTAGTGCAATAGGTGCATTTTTATATCGTACAAATAGCACTAGACTAGATATAGCTTTTGTAGTTAATTTGCTAGCAATATTTTGTTTTGCACCAAATTAAAAGCACATGAATGGTGTAAAACATATTTTAAGTTATCTTTGTGGCACTTCTAACATGGGTTTATTTTTTCCAAATGGAGTAAATTCAGAGTTGGCAGGGTATGCTGATGTTGGATATATATCAAATTCTTATAAAGCTCAATCACAAATAGGTTATGCCTTTACATATGGTGACACTACTATTTCTTGGCAATCTGTTGAGCGAACAATCACTATTACTTCTTTAAATCATTCAGAAATATTAACCATCCATGAAGCAAGTCGTGAATATGTGGTTGAAAATAATGACTCAACACATTAAAGGAGCAAGTGGGTTAGTGGTGGAGAATAAGCCAACGAAATTGTACAAGGATAATACAACATGTATTTCACAACTCAAAGGTGGCTATATCAAAGGAGATATAACCAAACATATATCATCAAAGTTCTTCTACACTTTTAAACTTATAAAAAAAGGACAAATCGATATTTACAAAGTTCACTCAAGTGATAATCTAGTAAATTTGTTCACAAAGGCCCTACTATGTTCAATTTCCAAGAAACATGTGTATAATATTAGAATGCATCAATTGAATGATTTAGTGTGACTCATTCTATTTTTGAAGGAAAGTACTTATTATAGACACCGTGACCCGAGACAGCCTAAATCAGGGTTACCTGATGATTAGGGATCACTTATATTTTTTACAGAAAGTACAAATTTTGAGTTTTAGTCCTGATTTTCATGATTTTTATAAAATATTTTATGGGTTTTAACATCGACTTTCATAAAGTTTTGAAAATATTTTGAAAACCTTGAGTTTTGGTCTCTCCCAGTGACAAACGATCGTCTATCATAGAGAGATGGGCATCTATGGCTATTTTCTTCAGGGCACCTCCTAGTAGATGCCCCTGTCTAGGCCATCTAGCATTGTCCTATGACTTAATGACGAACGGTCATCTATCAGTGAGTCACCGCCAAACAAGTCCAGGTCAGATTTAAGGGTATTTTTGTAATTTTAGGAAATCATATGAGGGACAGACGTCTATTAAGGATAGACACCCATATGTGGGGGCGAGGGGGGGGGTTTCCAGATTTCCCAGGCTCTTTAAAATTTAATATGGTTGTTGGGATAATATTAGAGGGATCTAATTTTGATACGGATTTGATAGGATTTAAACTTCCAATTTGAGAGGAATTAGAGTTAGAGTCATTCTGGAACTCCTCCCTAGATATTTAAAGAAAATTCAAGGGTTTTCAAAGGGGGATTCTCACTTTTGGAATGAAAAGGCAAGTTTTTGAGATAGAGAAATACAATTCTTTGCTTTTTGAAAACAATTCAACCTCGAGCCATTTTTACACCCATAAATCATTCACATTTTTTAATGGAATATAAGAACCGAGGATTAAGACTTTGATCACGCTTTCTAGAGTTACAAAATCAAATTCCTAAGGGTAATATTCTAGGCTTTAGCCTCTCTTCCTCTTAGATTTCATACCATGATCATATAGTTAATTAGGTTTATTTTTATTTATAATGCCATGATCCATGTTTCTATGATATTTAATTCCTTTATTTGTAACTTCTGCATTGTCATAATGATTTTAACCTATTAAATATGATAGAATAACATGTTAGGTTTTATATCCTTTCATTGATGCATGATAATTATCTTGATTTAATTCCTGTGTTTGCACGTCTTTTTGCTATTTTGGCATGATTTAAGTCATATTTCTGATGTTGTCTCTAGTTTTATAAGTTTCTTAAGTTAAACTGCATGATTAGGATCAAATTTCATTTATTTCTCCATTTTACTTGTTTTCTTCATTTTGTCTGTGTTTTTAAGTGACAAACGGGAAGAAGGCCTAACAGAAGGCCGTCAGTCATAGCAACTAATGAGACATCTTAATGCCTCCTTCTCGTCTCGTCCCTCCCTTTGTGTTTTAGCCATATGTCCACTCCCTTGGGTATCTGTGGCATTTTTTTAAGCATTGTAAGCTTATTTTTGCATGACATTTTGATTGTATAATTTATTTGCATGTTTAAATATGATTTATGGCCATTTTTACTTATGTTTTAGGCATGTCTAGCATTCTATACCTTTAACATTTAATTCTTTATTGCATTTTAATGTTATTTAATTTTATAATTTAATTTATATCATGTTTTATGTACTAATTAATTTGTTTTATGTGTGTTTCTTTGAGCAAAATTTATCATGCTTTTGGAGTTCCTTTTGGGATATTATTTGGCATTGAAAAAACCAACCTTGGAATGGTTCTTCCTTCTTACCCTTCTTATCTCATTTTTATTGCATTTAATTTTTAGTATTATTTAACTATGCTTTGTGGTTGGTTTATTTTATTCATTCAGTTTTTGTACTTTTTTTTAGGATGTAATAATTTAGTGAAAAAGGAATTTATGGCATGTTAATTAAAAAGGGCACTTAAAATGATTTTTACTTAATTAATTAGGGATTTTCAAATAGAATGGATCAATGTCCAATTTTTATCTCAAAACCACACACACAAAAAAAAAAAGGAATTTCATTATGAATATGTATGAGGGAACCAATGTTCTCAAACTCAAATAATAGCCCAATTTATGTATGTCTTTTATTTTCAATTTGACAATTTGCTTTTGTAATAACTTAAGTAGGTTACTTTACTTATTTATTTTTCACTTTATTTATAACTTTATTTAATTAATTGATATGTTTATTTAGTTTACTGCAATGCATCGAGTAAGAAGGGAGGTAGTGGGCTAGCAATAAAAACTTAATTATAAGAAACACCTAACCAAGATACAAGTAAGAGTGATGTCCCAAACACCATTCTCTGTTTGGGCATAAAAAAGGTTGAGATTTATTTCCCAATGTTATATTGGATGGCGACTTTGTTAAATATGCCTCTTGAGCCAACATTGGATACCTTTCATGGGTTGAATATCAATAATAGGATTAGGTCTAAACTCTTTTTTTTTTTGTGAAGTGGCCAATTTGTGAATTTTACGAGTCTCATCCAATCTTAGACCCTAAAAGCAAGCCTCCAAGAACCAATCCGAAATCAAGCAAGCTCCAGCACGTGTCATAGTGGTGACTCCACTAGGGACTAAGAGATCTTACTCTAAAAGCATCTCGGTTAAGTTACTTATAATTGGGTTTTTATTGTTAATCCTATCTCCTTCCAAAATTGAATTTCTTGTATACATTTTAAAAGGCTTAGAATTGAGTTAGGGATCCCTATTTTAGCCTCGGTGCTATCCTAAAGCACACCTTATAGTCACTCACTATATGAACGTGTCAAAGAGAACCACCAACCCAAGTCTCATACCAATCGGTATATAAAATGGTGACCTATTGGTCATTATGCTCATGATTAGCTAAACCTCTTAGTAGGGACCATGCTTGGTTAGCCCTAAAGTTTCACCACCCGACTACAACACATGTAATGACAATAGCTACTTTCCTTAAGTTTTATAACCATAACAACTCTTGCTTGATATGCGGGCCCTTACATATTGAATAAATTCAAATAAACTGGGAGGTACTGTCAAAGGCTACCATGCCCTGACAGACTCAACCTGATTTATTTGAATTATTTAAACATGTAATGGTCAAAATTATGCACTTGTGCTTTCAATTAAGAGATGGTATGCTATTAATTTTTTGCATGCACTATACATATCCATTAGGTTCCCCATTGACCCATTGGCTAAAAACACCTAAGAAAGAGATTGCATGACCTCCTGTGTGAGAGTAATAAGGTTAGAAGGCTATGTCTTTCTTGTATGTGGTTGTGATTGATGCTTAACGACATTCATGCATCCGTGCATTATATATATACCATATTCTTGCATCAACATAATACATCACCCTGATGTTTGACTTTTACAACCATCATAGATTCTTTTAGATGGTTCAAAGGGTTAGATGGTTGCCTCATTAAAAGATTTGTGTTTGATCTTCTAGGATTGAGATCAGAATTGGGTTCAAAATTAAGGTTTGAGATCAATTTAGAATTCAATTTGGGTGAATTTTTAGAAAGTAATTAAAAGACTACATTAGAAATAAAGGATGAGATACAACAAAAAAACATAAGAGAGGTATAAATGAGTTATCAAGGAGAATGTCCTTGAGGGATAGGTTAATTGCTTCTATTCAAGGCCTATAGTTACATAAGACGAGTTGGTGAGAAGGTTAGATAGACGATTCTAAGAGTTTGAGGAGAGGATATTAGCCATGATATTATATACATATATATATATATACACACACACATACATACATACACTAAATCTTAGAACTCGGCCTAAAACCTCTACTTACAGAACAGTGGAGCCAACTTACATTGAGGATACTACCATGGCAGATGCTCCAGTGCCTTGAGCACCACCAATGGATCAACAGAGAGAAAGTAGGTATGATCCTGAGAACGGCTATATCGAGGAAAAAGAGGATAAAGATGAGTCTTTTATGGTTGTTGTAAGGAATAAGGGACCTCATGCTGAGGATGTTGCCTTCAAAAAGATGAAGGAGAGAGTAGAGGCTATAGCTTAATTGTTATCAGCTGGTAAAGGAATGAACCCCAAGGATAGGGACTTAGATAGAGATGAGCTACTCCCTCAAAGGTTCAAAATGCTAGATCTGCCCAGGTTTGATGGTAATTTTAACCCTTCTATACATGTTAAATAGTACACTTTAATTATAAAGGGGACCACCTTGACTAAGAAATAAAAGGTGGAGTACTTTTGCTTAAGCTTAGTAGGCCCAGTGATAGACTAGTATCATGGGTTTGATAGGCACATAAAGGAATATTAGGACTTGCTAATGAAGGAGTTCCTAAAGTTGTATGATTGCAGCATCAGGATGAAGGTTACTCTAAAAGTCCTCAAATTACTTTAACAAAAGTATGACAAATCCTTTCATAAGTACCTAATAAGTTGAAAGAATCTAGTGATGGAAATGAAGAGAAAACCTGATACAACTGACCAAATCAGGTTTTTCATTAGGAATGCAAGTCCCTACATAAGAGTTGGCTTAAAGATGAATGGGCTAAAGGATTAGGAGTCTTTTAAAGTCATAGCCATAGAAGCAGAAGTTGAGTACTTGGCTAAGAGAGCCAGTAACGAGGGTGAGTGTGCAAGAAGGAACTTTGGCAATAATTAAGCGGCTAAGAGTAGTAATAGAGGTAATAGGAGTGGCAAAATGGTTGAAGTATCTGCTATAGAGGCCAATCAGAGGTACTACTCTAACCTTTACCCTAGGTGTTCGATTGGTTGAATAAGCAAAAGAAGTTACAGCTATTGCCAGCTAGGCCTGCCAAGAGTCAAAGGATGCCCCACTATAGAGACGATCAATATTGTACTACCATCATCATATAGGGCAATTCATAGATTATTGTTGCACCCTGAGGAATAAGATTCAGGAACTGATAGATAGCAAATAGATTTCAGATCTTAAGAAAAGAGAGAAGAAGAAAAAAAAGGGTACAATGCCATATCACCTCCTCTATTCATGATTGGGTCCAACCTGCCAGAATGGTATGTGATGAAGGACCTATATGGAAATAAGTATATGGTCGTTACTTGTTCCACCCCTAAAGTAACAAAGCCAGTTGAGGAAAATCAGCCAATTTTTATGATAAATTGTTGGGATTCCAACAAGAGTGAGGAAGAAAGGACAAAAGTGCCCATTAACGTATGTAGTTTAAAAAGTGATAGTGATGAAGAATTAAAGAGAAAGAAAATAGTAAAGGCAGACACCAGGAGTGAAAGGGTGGTGCTTGAAGTTAAGAAGCAGTCAGCTCTTACCACTGTGCTTACAAAAAAAAAGTTAAGGAGAGTTAAATCATTAAGCGGTTAAAGAAGACATAGGCTCATATTTGCATATGGGATTTGTTGAGGCAGTTTCCATCACACAAGCAGAAGTTGGTTAAGGCCTTGTGCAAGTTTACTGTGGCCATTTTGATTTCACCATCTGAGCTATTAGAATTGGTCAAGGGAGGAATTAGGGAGAATGTTGTGTATTCGAATGCAGACTTACCCACAAAAGGTAGGAATCATAACCGCCCTCTCTATATTAAGGCTAGAGTAAATGGCAAGCATACAACTTACGTGATGGTAGACAATGGGTCCTCAATTAATGTGTGATTACTGGTAGCTATCCTTGCCTTTGGTTTGAATAAGGTTATGTTGAACAAATCTGACCTGACCATATCTTCTTATAACAATTTAAAGAGGCAGGCTACAAGTACTTTCAAGGTTGTGATGAAGATAGGGCCGATTGAGATTGAGGCTAAGTTTGTAGTTTTTCCTATCCCTATTAATTTTTATTGCTCTTAGGTAGACCATGGTTCCACAAGTTATGAGGATTGCCCTTTATGCTACATCAAATGATCAAGATACCCCACGATGATCAGATAGTCACCATCAAGGTTGCTAAGGCAAACAAGGTATCTATACTTGAGATTGCAAAGCAGCCATTCAATGGATTCCATGTGTCTATGATTGATGATGGTGATAATAAGGATGGTCTAGCTGACAACCCATAGGTAATAAACATATTGAAGAAGATGCATTTCCTGCTTGGAGCTAGATTAAGTAAAAACTCATAGGGGCCTCAAGATGCAATCACCACTAATGGTTTGGAGGACAGGAAAGGGTTAGGCTATACTAGTTCTAAGAACAGTTAGGGAAAAGAGGCAGCAAGTGGAGTTCCCTATATTTCCAAGAGTTTTATACTAGCCTCAGTTTGTGGGACATAAGATTGTGCCTAGTTTTGAACTATTCAATGATGTGTTTGATTAGGAGCAAGGTGTTATCAAGCTGGTAAAGGGCTTTTGGTATGAGGAGATCCTGTTGCATCACTCAACTTAGGACCAAAAAGTGCTAGAAGAGATTGAGATAGAGAAACTACTTGTTGTTTATGCCAGAGGCCAAAAAAAGATGGGAGATGAAGCATCATCTAAACCAAAAGGAGAAGTTGGGGAGACATCTATAGCCTCAAAGGAAACTAAAGATGATGATGCTTATATAGACATAGTTTATGCATCTGAATTTTTTTTATGAGAACAATGATCTTTCTTTTGATTATATTAATAATATGAATAATTTTGCTTACTTGTGTGATGTTTCTTCTGATTTCAATATGCATAATCATAATCATGAATCATTCATATTTGACATCAATTTAACTAATACATGTTCATTTAATCTCAGTATAAAAGAAAACTCGAAAGAAATCTTATTAGCATCAGATATAACTCATGAGGAGAGAGAAAAAGTAGAGAGAATATTAAAAAAGTACAAAAGAGTCTTTGCCTGGACCTATGAAGACATGGTAAGAATCGATCGAGAGATAGCTAAGCATGCCATTCCTACCTTCTAAGGTTATAAACCAATCAAGTAGAAGCTTAGGACGCTTAGGCCAGAGTGGGCTAAAAAGGTCAAGGAGGAGGTACGGAAGCAAATAGAAGCCAAGTTCATGGTAAAGGTTCAATACCCAACATGGTTAGCCAATGTAATCCCTATAGCTAAGAAAGATGGAAAAGTTAAGGTTTGTGTGGACTATAGGGATTTAAACAAAGCTTATCCCAAGGATGACTTTCCTCTACCTCATATAGATGTCCTAGTAGATAGTGCAGCTACTTATGCTATGTACAATTTCATAGATGGGTATGTTGGGTATAATCAGATTTTGAACAAAATTGTGGATAGGATCAAGATAGCCTTCATTACTGAATAGGGCACCTATGCCTACAAGTTATGCCATTTGGACTTAAGAATGCAGGTGCCACTTATCAGGGGATGGCAACTAGGATTTTAAATGGCTTGATCCACACAAAGGTGGAAGTATATGTGGGTAATATGATGATCAAGTCAGATACCCAAGAAGGCCACTTTGAGGCATTAGAGAAGTTCTTCTAGAGAATTAACTAGTCTTTGCCTCAACTCGGAGAAGTGCACATTCAAGGTTACCTCAAGAAAGCTGCTGGGACATATGGTGAGTCAGAGGGGGATAGAGATAGATCCTGATAAAGTCATGGCTATTAAGGAAATGCCTGTGCCTTATAAGGAGAAGGAGGTTAGAGGATTCTTGGGTAGGCTTCAGTATATCAACAGGTTCATAGCTATATTGCCTTTAATTTACAAGCCAATTTTCAAGTTACTTAGAAAGGACCAGCCAATGGTATGGAATGAAGACTATCAAAAGGCATTCAACACACTCAAGGAATACCTTTTGCATCTACCAATGCTAAGGCCATTATAATCAGAAAAGCCTTTGATTTTATACTTTGCCATAGAAGACAACTTAATATGAGCTATTTTGGCTCAGGATGATGACTTTGGAATTGAGTATGTAGTGTACTACCAAAATAAGAAATTCCTGACATATGAAGCTAAGTACGTAGAGGTAAAGAAGATTTGTTTGGTAGTCATCTGTGCTTTAAAGAAGTTAAGGCATTATTTCCATATCTAAGTAGAATCCTCTTAGGTACCTACAGGAAGCACCTTCATTGCTAGAGAAGATAGGTAGATGGTTAATACTCTTGCAGGAGTTTGATATTGAGTACATCACTAGGAATACCATTAAAGGGAGAGCTATAGCAAAATTCCTAGCTGATCAACTATTAAAAGGAGATGAAGTGATTTATGAGTTTTCTGATGAGCTATAACAATGCAAGGTTGGCAGATGTACTTTGATGGGGCTGTGAACAGTAAAGGTGTTGGAGTAGGAGTAATTTTGGTGATCTCCAAGGTAAGAAGTTACCTTTAGCTGAGAAGTTAAGGTGTAAGGCCACAAATAATAAAGCCAAGTATAAAGCCTACATTTTTAGATTGGAAGCTTTGCTAGCTGTGGGGGCAAACATCGCAGAGGTATTTGTAGATTCATCTTTAGTGGTTTACCAAGTGAAAGGTGAATGCTCAGTAAAGGAAGAATGGTTGTTGCCCTACATCTAGTGTCTAAAGGCTCTGAATAGTCAATTTGAGGTTTGTACTTTTGGATATGTGCCTAGGGAGAAGAACCAGTTAGCTGATGCCTTAGCTACCCTGGTGTCAATATGGGATAACCCAAAGGGAGTAAGTATGAAATCTATTTTTATTTTCAATTCTAACAAGCCAAATTTTGAAGATGATCAAATAATGGATATTGAGGCAGATGATGGGAAGCCTTGGTATTTTGATATTTAAAACTACTTAGAGAGGTCAGTTTTCCTAGAAGAAGCCACTGAGAAGGACTAGAAGATGATTCGTAAGATGTCTACCCAATCCATTAGTGTAGTAGGAGTGCTTTATAAGAGGCAACCTGACGGTATTTAGTTCAGATGCTTGATCAGAAAAGAAGCTAAGAAAGTTATGAAGGAGGTACATACAGGTGTATATGGCACTTACATGAGCAATTTAGCTGTAGCGAAGAAAATTATGCACTAAGGGTTTTTTTGGCTTACTGTGGACAAGGATAGTTCAGGGTATGTAAATAGATGCCAGCTATACCAGAAATCTATAGATTTGAGGTATTTAAATATTTTTGAAGTTGTGTAACCTTACAACACCATGGCCATTCACTACATAGGGTATATACATCATGGGTATGATTCATCTGTCGGCTTCGAACGGGTACAGGTTTATCATGATTGCCAGCGACTACTTCTCAAAGTGGATAGAGTTAGAATCATTTAAAAGCTTGAGTGCTAGAGAGATGGCTAAGTTTATTGAAAAGAATATGGAGTGCAATTATAGGCTTCCACACCATATAATGTCTGATAATGAGTCTCATTTTTAGGGGGAAACTAAGCAAATGCTCAAGAAATATAGGATTCAACATCATAAGTCTTCACCTTATCGACCTCAAGTGAATGGAGTAATTAAAGCGGCTAACAAGAACATCAAGAGGCTTTTAGGTAAGATGGTTTTGACTTACAAGGATTAGGCCGAGAAGTTGCCTTTTGCACTATGGCATTATAGGACTACTGCTATAACTTTAATAGAAGCTACTCCATTCTCTTAGATTTATGGAACAAAAGCTATTTTTCCAGTAGGGATTGAACATCAGTCTTTAAGGGTAGTCTTAGAAGCTGAGTTACCTAAGGCAACATGGGTATGACAAAGGCTACTTTAGCTTAACCTACTAAATGGGGTTAGAATACGGGATTATTATCACAATTAGATCTATTAAAAGAGGCTAGCTCATTCATGTAGATAGAAAGTTAGGAAGCATCCTTTGAAAGAAGGAGATTTAGTGTTCAAATAAAAGAGACTAGGAGTTCTTGACATCCATGGCAAGTTCAGACCCCCCCTTAGGAAGGGTCTTTTGTGCTAAAAAAATTGTTATTTGAAGGAGCAGCAATTTTGAATGATAATGCTAGTAATGAGTTTAAAGAGTTAATTAGCATTAATAGACTAAAAAGGTTCTATGGCTAGACTCAAAAAGAAAAGAAAAGAATAAAAGCCCTACAAGTTGAAAACTAAAAAAAATGATGACCTTGCTAAAATTAGGTGTCCTACAAGGTGAAAATCGAAAAAAGGCATCCTAAGGAAAAATTAAGGACTGAAAGAAAATAATCAATCAAGAAAACCCAGAGGGCTGATTGATGATAGGAGTTCTAATGCTTTTGAGATTTCATTCCAAGATTAGATGATTTGTACTTTTTGAGCTTGATGTTAAATAATGATCATGTGTACTAAAATCAAATAGCAATGTCATATTTGTATTCAAATAATTATTAATATATTCAAAAGTTATTTTTTCACATGTTTAAATTTTAAAGTTCTAATAAAAGCAAAACATAATGTCTTTATTGTATCTATCTTCCTATCTATCCTCAGTTGTTGTTGCTATGCCTCAACCAATATGCTCTATTATCAACCTCAAGGCTAGTGACCCACCTCTTGTATTCGATGGTAGTAGTGAATTTGTAATCCACAATCTCTAGCAAGGTAGTCTTCACGGATAGTTGTGCCCAGAGCTGATGGTAGCGGGTAAGAAAACTAGAGGAAAGGGGATTGCCATAAAAGGACAGAGGGCACTTGATAATGTCTTACTGCTCCCCAAACTATCAAGCACAAAGGGCAATAATATAAAAGGCAGCTTGATGTAACCTGCATAAAGAGATACACCCAAAAGGTCTATCCTTGGTCATATACACATAGCAGAAGGGTATTATCGGGCTCCAAAAGTTAATCTTATTATCTACGACAGAAGTCAACCAAACAACTCCCTCATCAAAAGAGAAGAAGTCATACAGCTTCTACCTGCGTGAATAATGACCCAAGTTGTAGTGGCCAATCACTCTTGGAGTAGGTTCTTTTAACATCTTTAGCTTCTTTTGCAACTAGATATAAAAAAAAAGCTATTAGGTGAGTTAGATTCATAAAAAATCTGTAAGGATTCACTTTCTAATAAGAAAAGCTAGACCTTTAAAATAATGACATACTTGGAGTAATAAGGGGCTACCAATAAGGAAAGCAGTGGGGTTAGCAAATATAGCATCCAAACCTAACATGGTCTCCGCCAATATCAAAGGGAACGGGGTCAGTCTTTGATGTATCCCCTCCACAATGCTAAATAAATAATTTTCTCCCGTTGAACTATCAAAAGTCTTTGTCAAATATCAAGCAAAATTGCTTAATAAGATGACACTGATCTGTTATGTATAGGACTCAGGCAAGTCAGCCATAACATTAAGCAAGATCTCCAATGAGAAAAGACCTCCCCAAGGTACTAGTTTACTAGCAATGGAGGGAAGTATACCCAAAGTATGTGTCACCTCTCTTGGGTAAAGTGCTAGGAGAGTATTTCGGGCCCAAAATCTCGAAAAACTCCTCAACCAACAAGAATAGTTCTTGGTGGGTAAAGTGAAAAACATGGAACCAAGGATCCCAATACTGAACAACAGATAAGATTAGAGTATTATCAGGCTTCTTAAATGGAATAGGTAGGAAAGATAAGGTTTGATAGCTTTTCAAGTCATCTAAGAGTTGATGAAGTCTATTTATAGCCCATTTGACATGACAATATATTTGAATGGTCTTTGTCCTAGAAATAAAAAATAATAATAAATGAAAAATTGAAAAATAAATAAAAAGAAAGAAAAGTAAAAGAAGTAAAAAAAAAAGATAAGAAGAGAAGAACAAGAAAAACAATAAAAAGAAAAGGGAAGAGGAATACCTAAAAGAAAAGGTTGACTAGGTAGGTGGACAGTCAAGGCACAAAATCCAAAAAAAGGACAAGCTATTTATAGTACGCCTTGACAGATGGCCTTCGCTTAGGAACAATTCATGGTCTGGCTGTCTATCACCCTCTAAATCACTCATTTTAGCATCCATTTTGTCTTTATTTGTGCAAGTGATGTAATGATATGCTGGAATTGTTAGAATTCCTTGAGATTTCCAAAATTCAGGGAGTATTTAGCTAAATAATAATAATAATAATAATAATAATAATAATAATAATAATAATAATAATAATAATAATAATAATAACAATCATAATCATAATAATAATAATAATAATAATAATAATAATATATGTAAACATATATATATGATTAAATAAATAACAAATGTTCTAAAGTGTTATATTGATGCAAATAATGTAAAGTAATAAATAAGAGAAAAATAAATAATAAAAAATATAATAAAAATAAAAATAATTTCAAAATTCAAAAAGTGCAACAAACGGGAAGTAAGTGGCATCCACCGGTCGTTGTTGATAGACATCCTGCCTGTCTATCACGTTGAAATTCTAATTTCTTGCCTTTTCTTCCTTTTTTTTTTCTTCTCTTTCTCCCCCTTAAACCACCATTAACGTGATTTCTAAGGTTTTCTCTTCAATTTTTTTATATTTCTCCCCTATTTCTCAACCATTTCGCGAATTGTCTACATAGAAATTCTCTCACGGTTAACACACATTTCGGAGTGTCATCTATTTCAATTTTTATTGTATATTTAGAATACCAATTTCTCGTCATTTCAAGTAAGTTTCTAATTTAATCTCTTCTTTCCTTATTTATTAATTGTGATTTCCTATTATTTTATTACTCAAATGCCCATACAATAATTGGAAATGCTTTTTTGCTTATTTTTGTTTATTAGATTTTTCCATTTGTGCTTGGCCTGTTGTTTGTATAATATGTTGACTAGTAATTTGATTAAAGAGATATTTTGTTTCCTTAGTTGCAGCAATAATGAAAAGAAAAAAAAAAGAAAAAAAGAAACAAATGTGACTGAAAATTTAAATTATAGAAATTTTAGATTTAGTTGTAATGCCATATTATAGATAAGTTAAATTGCCTAAGTTAATTGATTTTAACTCTTATTACCTTGTGTAGACAGGTTAAGTAAGCTTAGATTGTTAATCCCTTAGGGAATGTATTTCGCTTGATTTTTTTTTACTTAGTTATAAAAGCACCAATTATATGAATAAAGAACAGAAATGAAGTAGTTTAGATTATTGCCTTATACATGGTAGAAATTTAAAATGCACTGCCCGATGGCCTTCTGGCCTACATTGTTGGTTTTAAACTATGTTTTCTTGTAGGGGGCAAGCATATTTCTAGTTGAAATTTTACTAAATTTTCTATAAATAATTTACAATTTTTCATTTTTGATTGTTGTGTATGCTTGCTAGATACCCATCGATGGGCCTGGCATTTTGTGACATATCTTGTGGTGCTTAATGCGCATCTCAATGTAGATTAGCTAGCTTAAGTATAAGCGAGCATGCTACTAGAATTTCAACAAAATTTCAACAAGTTTAGGTTACTTCAATGAGATTGACTTTTGATTTTTTAGATGGCCCCACATCATGAGTCGCATGCCATACTTGAGCCATCGACTTTGCACTAGATGATGATGGAGTAGGCATAGAGGTATCAGGCCTTAGCTGGGACTTACTACCAAGCAAACAAGTTTATATCCCACCAGTTCTTAGAGAGTGTGGGCATGCTGGGAGAGGTAGATGGGCTATTAGTAGCCATAGGATAGATTGCATTCTTCACTCCTTTATTCTTTACCTACCCAGAGGTGACTAGAGAGTTCTTGGAGACCCTACACTATACAGGCTTCCAATGACCAGATACAGAGGAAGGTGTCATCAACTTAAGGTTAGGGAGATCAGATACAGCATCAGCAGTTAAAGATTTGCCCAAGCTATAGGCTTATCCATTGGAAGGGATGTCTTAGTACCAAAGAGGGGAGTCGAGAGATGATATTAGGCATATATCACACTACCTGATGCCACATACCATCCGAATATGGCTAAGAGCATAATTCTAGCCACTCCAGCATATATATATATAAATAGTGCTTACAACATCCTATCTCGACTGCATCGGTACTCCTGGGTCAATCAATGCGATTGACATTTTTTATTTATAGGCCACACATAGTCCTAGGAGAATAGACATCGGTCATGAGATAATATCCACTCTGGTTAAGTTAGCCATGCATCCTACCATGCAGATATGTGTAAGGAAGTGGAGACCTATCTATTGCTGCATCTGAGGATAGATGAGAGGACATTTAGGCAACCACACAAAAAGGAGATCTTTATAGACTTATCTGTCGCCCACATTATGAGGACGATTGAGCCAGTATATGGACAGGTAGGGCAATACAAATTAATGACTATTCCAGAGACCAAGGCACTTTATAGGTTACCACTTATTATGCCAAAGCAACCAGAGGGTGAGGGTGAAAAGTAGGAGCATTAAGTTCAAGCACGTCAGCCACAACAGCCTCTACAGGATAAACCACGTGAGCCATAAAGGGCAAACATAGATATGGACTTTGAGATAGAGATGCAAGTGGATTTGGATGATCTACTCGATGGTTCACCTCCTCCACCAGTACCTCTACAGGCATGGTCTCTAGTAGAACCCCGACCTTTTCCCTCTCGAGCATCATAGAGATATTCACCTTATGGGGATCCAAGTACATCTATTACCAAGGCTCCACCACCATCTCAACCTAAACTACCTCTTATGACACCACCATCAGATGACATTTCTAGGAGGTCAGCTGCCATAAAAGCATCTATCTAGACTATTCACTAGGTCATTCAGAGGCAAGACCAGACTATACAGTCCATCCTAACCCTTCTACAATCCATACAGACTCAGCATCAGATTGACATACAAGAGATATATGGGTGGACTTAGCAACAGTGGGGAAGAAGTTTGATGATGCTTTGCAAGTTGTGACACTCAAGTCAAATAATAGATAGGCTAAATAGAGGGAGTGCTCCCTAGAGCTAGAGAGGCTATGATTCAGACTGATGAGCAGTTGAGAGCTTATATCAGGAGCCTAAGAGACCATCTCAAGTGGTATTTAGAGCAGCATTCATGGTCAGTTTTGGGTTTGGGAAAGAGCACTGATCTTCTAGCTAAGGTGATTGCATAGATTCTACAGCCATTAGTTGCTATAGTACTGGGGTTTGAGTTCCAATTCTGACCACTATAGGAGTAGCCAATAGCTTCACCATAGCAGCTTATAGCACCACACAAACCTCTTAGGTCATCAGCCTTCTGACCACCATTTAAGTTAACATATCATAGGGGACTAAGCCCATCTCAGTAGTTTTACATGTTGTTTAGGGAGTTGGCAAACTTTTTGGGCTTTGATGTATATAAAAAAAATAATTGTTTTGTATTTACATTCATATTTCAGATTTTGCTTTTAATTATTCTTGCATTTCATGTTATTTTAGTTAAGACTAAGGAAAATAACAAAAGGCAACAAATAATGACAAAAATAACAAGGTAAATGAATAAAGAATCAAAATGACAAAATGAATGACAAAAAAATGAATTAACCATGATTGACCATAGATGACTAAAAATAATAATGAAATTTTCAAACTCAACCATTCACACATCAATGAAATCAGAAATGCACTAATTCTAAACCTTTATCATAGGTACCAAGGCCTTCTTAAAAGGTACATACTCCACACATCTCACAGAAAACCATCATACAGACAACCTTTGTGATAATGGCTTTCCTTATATTGGAGACACAGTCAGTGGGAAGTGTTAGGACTTATAGTAGACATATTATATGCTTATGGAATAAAGAAACTTATTGATGATACCCCAACTAAACTGGATTAGAAGGATAAAGTATTTGTGAATGGAGAATGGCTAAGAGTCTATGATGATTTTTCTTCTTTTGTTACTACTTTAAGACATCTATGATACTGCAAAAAGATGCTTGAACAAGTTGAAATCAAAAGAGATGCACAACAAAGAGAAGTTTAGATATTTTTTAACTCCGAAATAATTTAAAGGAAGGTCACATTCCTTCCCATCTCTTTTAGAAAAGAAAATTATTAAACTAATCGGAAATGAGAAGGTTTACTATAACAACAATTCCACTAAAGAGTGATCCACTTGGCTTAAGACAAAGTAAAACATTCCACTAGTGATTGATCCATATGACTAAAGACAAAGTGGAGCATTCTACAAAAAATTGATCCATATGGTTGAAGACAAAGTGAAGCACGCTGAAAACCAAGATTATAGTATAAAATTAAATCACACTGAAAGATGAATAGTTAATAAGGTTGTTTTAACTTCCAATGATGAGGAGAATAATTATGTTGTAGTGTGTCTAAGGTAGATCTACAGATAGGAAATAAGCTATCAAGCATATTATCAGTGAATCATCACAAATGCATATTTGCCAGAAATTTTTCAACTTAGATATTGACTCAAGGAGGTTAGACATGCTGGTAGACGACATCAACCAACCAATTAATAGTCTTTCCTGATTCTGCATGCCAACAAACTAGTTCTAATCAGATATAAATGAGTCATCTCAATTCTATATGCGAACACACATCATCATTGATTCATGCATTTACCTTATTTAGACATGATTTTACTTAATAAAAACAAGATTGGTTTAGTTTTTTAAAGAAAAGATTTTTCAAAGAATGAAGGTTTTAAAATAAATTTTTTCTCACTTAACTTGTTTGATTAAAATTCACATATTTTTGAAAGGCTATCAAACTCTTTTTATCATACTCAAGTTAAAAACATTTTTTAAAATCATTCACACTTAATGGATAAATTTTTAAGGCTATAAAATGATTTCGGTATTAGGTGTAAAATACAAGAGTTTGTAAACACATTTAATTTTGAGCATTATTTAATAGTAAGTTTTCATCGTATTTATGCATTCACGACTACATTCTCTTAAGTTGGTTATAGATTTATTTGTAATCACATAATGAAGTTTATTATCCTTTTCAAAATTATGAGGATTGAGTTATTAGGACCTAAGAAAATAAATAGCAAGTATTTGGTTTCTTTTACTTGACAAAAAGAGTTAAATTTTGCAAGTCTTTACGTAAAAAAAACAAAATAATTGAATAATTATACCAATGTAAATAGCTTGACTCTTGCCTCTAAAATAGAGTTTCCAGAAAAAGTGAACCTCTTAAGGAAAATATGTAGGCATAGAGCCCAACCTCTATAAATTAGTGTCTCCAATCTAGTCTATTTCTCTCATTTCTTTATTTTTTTTGCTCTATTTAATTATATCTATTGTTATGCTTTAGTGATATAATTTTTATGCTTTATCACATTTTCAAACTAAGTTGTTTTCATAAAATATCATGAAAGAATTAGTAAAACAACTAAATTGGTTTAAAACTTATTGTTGGATTTCCTTGTTAAGATTATAATTTTTTATTTTCATTCTTAAATTTTATATTTTCTAGTTAGATTATGAATTTATTTTATATTCCTACTTAGACTTTATTTTTTACTTAGCTTTTATCTTTCCTTATTAAAATAGGATCAGGATTCTTTTTATTTTCTTTATAAATGGCTTGTACTTTTTTAAATTGGTTAAGATGAGAGAATTAATAAAATTTTTATCTTTATAAATCCTCATGGTATCAAAGTCTTGCTCTTTATAGAAGTTAATTTTTCTCCTTTTAAGTAATAAGTAAAATACCTATTTTTAGAAAAGTATCAAAAAACTGAGTTTCCTTTATTGTTACGTCAGAAAATCCCTAACTTTTTCTAGTGTTGTTTGAGAATCCTAAAACACCAAAATTTGGGCTTTACTATTTTGAGTAAGAGGTGACTTACACCACCATTGCCAAAGGGTGCACCACCTTTGGATTGTTTAATCCACCAAATTCAGTCACCAAAAGAGCCGCAAGTGAAGCACACTCACCGATTGAAGACTATGTAGTAATGTTCATGCACTAACGAGTGATGCACATATAAGTCTTTCCAACCACCATCCAATCTCAATTTTTTTTCAAATCTTCTTACCAACATATTTTAACCTTGTTTGAGGATTTTTTGGCCTTAATCTATCATCTTGATTTTGGGTTTCCTTTCAAAGTTTTATTTTTCGTCTACTTTATTATCCTAGCACTTTCTTTTGCTACTATGAAAGATGCTAAGGTAGTAGAAAAAAGTAATACCATTAGGAAGAGCTCTTATTTACAAATAGGTTTTGTAAAACTTAATGGCAGCAGTACATATCTAGCATGGTTTAAATCCTATTTGTTATTTACTAAAGCCAAAAGTTTGCAAGGTTACAATAATGGAGACAAAAAAAAACAATCAACTACTTCTGACTCCATATATAACTAATGGGATTTAGAAAACTGTAGCACCCCTCATGCAAATACCCTATTTTCACATGTATCATGAATACTATTAATCATGCTCATACTGTTTCATATACTAATATTTGTGCCACCTGTCTGTTCCTATTTTTCATTTCATGCTTAGTATCATGCATACTAACTATATGGATATTACTTCATGCATATCACATGCACACATGTTCTTTCGTAGCTTTACTACTAGTGAGTTACATTATCCCACATAGGTTATATACATATCAAAATATGACTGGCCATTATACAAAACATATGATAGCTGTATTACAAAATATCCTACATCAAGGTTATAAGTCGATGGTTGGCCCTTCCTGATGCAGAGAACGTCCCTGACCAAAAGTCTTTCTAGAAGGTACCTACACGAATAAATAACCCGTGCTAAGCTATAAAGCTTAGTGGGGAATATCTATAGATGGATGGCCATACACAAGGCCATCAAAACATACATATACAATATGTTCATATACTATAATCAACATGTCCAACATAACATGGCAACAATAACATATACTTTAAAGCATAAGCATATTCTCATGTACATAAGCATTGTACCCAAGAGAGAGAAACACATATTTCTTTTTCATAATTCATATAGATGGCAATATTCCATGTGAACATATTCAATTGAAGCATAATTCCTGTGGTAAACCAACAATATAAGCCACATATCAATCTTTAGTCAAATAACTTTAACTGTTTACTTTTGATCATTACTATGAATAACGTTTAGCTTGCCTTAGCTTTATCAGTGGATGCGGGAACTATGGATACACAATGGTATCAAATGAGGGATATCCGAAGATATCGAATCTATAGACCCAAACGGGGCCAACTGTACTATGGACCGGTCAAGCATACCCAAACGGGGTAGCCTATCAACCCAAACGGGGCTGATCATGATCCAAATGGGATCATATACTATGGACCCAAATGGGCCAACTATGGCAGCTGCAATTTCCCTATAGGCGCCTATCTATCCACATCTAAAACTCTATCGCAGGCGGAACTATATTCGTATTCCATTCACATTTTAATACTGTATTCATAATATACTGTTTGCACTTATGCATAGTCTTATCAACTTGTGAATTCTCTGGTGCATAATCAGATACATGCACATTTCATATGCCAAGATATATATCTGGCTCATCTATATCTGTATGACTATATCATTTGCATCATATCATATAAGCATGACATATAATCATCATATCATAGACTTGATCATGCCCTCATTAAGCATTTCACATGTTCATAGTCATGCTAATTCATCTTCTATCTCATAGGCAATTACATGCTCATATACTCATATACATAATCATAAATGTACATACCTGTGGGTACATTCGCATATAGTCGATTTATTCTTATGAGCATGTTTCCAACACATATATATATATACCTTTATCATCATTCAAGTCATGTGCTATACAAAATATCAACACGTTTTCATATGGCATATACACATGCCAAGGTCATGCTATTATTCTCTTTTTCATATCACAAGTGCATATAAAAAGGTGCACTTACATGTCATAAGATTTACATGTATGGGTTCGATAATTCCTTTCTAGTCTTTATTCATATTCACAAATGAACGCATGTGTATGTATACAATTCCTTCATTGACAGTCATATTACATGCATTATTCATTTAACTTTCTATCACATAAGCAAATAGCTGTCTCAATCAATTAAAGAATCATATTATCAAGTGTAGCAACAATCTGTTCATACTAGCCATTTCTGTTACATAGAGTAGTCTAGAAAACTATTCCGGATTCAACTATAGATTACATGTATCTAGAGATAGATTTAAGCTTAGGTTTCTTCATGTGAAATATAGGTATGGAAGTCTATTTTTCAATGCAAAAAGAATCACTCAATTTGCTGTTCTATAGCTCAACTTATGAGCAAAACATTCAAGACAGGTCATTCAATCGTGAAGAGGAGTTCGACTCGTGAAGGGATTCACGAGTGAAGCAAATAAGGTGATTCTCACGAGTCGTGAAGAGGTTCACGAGTGGAGAAGGAACTATACTTCACAACCCGTGAAGTGGCTCACGAGTGAGGAAGAAAAGCTGAACTTCACGACTCGTGAAGAAGCTCACGAGTGAAGAAGAAAGACTCGACTTCACGACTCGTGAAGAGCTTCACGAGTCGGACTGATGTTCACGACTCGTGAAGTCATTCACGACTCGGCAAGTCTGTCTTCTTCAACCTTTCAACGATAAACTTCCAGAAAAACGTAAATTCAATTCTGTAAATTCTATTCACTTCCAGTAATCCATTTTTACATGCAATATGAATGGCCTAAATTCCCATACCTTGGCTGATAAACCCAATGTCTTCAACCTCTATCAAGTCCCTTTCCTTTGATCCTTCTTCCTTCCTCTTCTCCTTCATAAATACCATCACCATGAACATACATTTCCAGCAAATGACATATTCTCAGTCAACAGAAAATGAAGAAGAAGATGGTGATGATGAAGTGTTAAAATGAGAGTTTAATTACCTTAGCTTAGAGCCTTAAACTCTTGATTAACCAACATGCACCATTAACATCTAAATACTTGAGATAAATCTATGGAAATCAAAGAGGAAGAAGGAGATGAATTTCTGGTTTTGCTCTCAACAAATGCCGATTCTCACAATCAAATTCTCTAACCAAGCCTTTTATACCCACATGACAATCTCCTCTTTAGTCCTTCATCATTTTGCATGTCACACAAATGCCACAAGCCTTTATGCATGTTAGACTTTAACCCCTCTACTAATTATATTTTCAAACATTAACCTATCCATTTAAGCATTCTTTCAATTTAACCTTGAATTAAATTCTTCTCTACACAATTGGCCACCAAAATGCCAAAAATACCAATTAACCCCAAATTAATACCTTTATCCTCAATTGTATCCTTAATTAACATTAAACCATACTCTTTTATTATATTTTCATGCAATTAACATAATAACATGTTAATTTACCCCCTTACTTAATTACAATAATATGAAAATTAAATTAGGGTCATGTTAGGGGCCTTACAAAAACTCACTAGTTATAACATAGCTTATCAACTCTATACAACCTTAGATTTCTAAACAATATTTATTACTTGATACTGCAAAAAAATATAGAATGCAACCAAAATCACCTATAATCACCTATTCACTCATGCAAAATGATGCTCGAATTTATGAAATTCAAAATAAAACTCATGGCACTAAGCAAGGTGAAATGTTATTTTTAAATTATTTTGCTAAATGAGGTGGTTTACAAAAAGAATTGGATTATTATAAAGATTTCAAAGTAGGATGTACTAAAGATGCAATTCAATTCTAAAAATTAAATGAAAATGAGAGAGTTAATGATTTTATAGCAGGATAGAACGATGAATTTGATCAAATAAGGGTTCAAGTACTTGGTATAACTCCTTTTCACTCACTTGAAGAATCATATTCTTATGTTAAACAAAAGGAATTTAGAAGATGTGTTATGCTCTATACAACACCAATTGAGAAATCTAGATTAACTGCAAAAATTTCGCAAGAATAATTGAACGTTACCAATTCTAATAAATATCACTTATACTGTGATTACTGTGGGAAGTCATGCCATACAAAGGAGACTTGTTAGAAATTACACGGTCATCCTACTAAAGGTAATAGAGAAAAATGAGACAACTCATTAAGGGTTCAAATACATTTGCCAAAGACAGTAGAGACATCAATGAGACAACCTCTACTGAATCTTCTTCTTTAGATGAAATCCAACATCTCGGACATTTTCTGTCTAAACTTAGATCTTCTTCTAATGCCACTAACAACTTTGTAAAGCCAAAACCTACAAATAAGGAAAATGATTGGCAGTGTTATAGTGCATGGTGCAAGATCAACTAATAAGCTGCCATTTGTAAGTTGGGCATGTGTGATATCCATGCAACAACTTGAAGGAGAGTGTTGGATTTCCTTGTTAAGATTAGAATTTTTTATTTTCTTTGTTAAACTTTATATTTCCTAGTTAGATTAGGATTCAATTTTATATTTCTAATTAAATTTTATTTCCTAATTAGTTTTTATCTTTCCTTATTAAAATAGGATTAGGACTCTTTTTATTTTCTTTATAAATAGCTTGTACTTTTTTATATTTCTCAAGATGAGAGAATTAATAAAAATTTATTTTAAAAAATCTTCACTTGTATCTTTTATCTTCTTGTGTTGTTCACTTAATCAAAGAACTTTCTAAATTATTTTTTAATAACTAAGTTAGTTTGTGATAAACTGATTTTATCTTTAAGAAGTTCATCAAAATATATTTTTTAATTGACCAGGTACAATACATTGTGTTCTAAATAAAAAATGCTTATTCATCCTCTTTCTCTCTTTTAAATATATATTTAGAACTAACATTTGGTATCAGAGCAATTCTCTTTTAATTTGCAAGTTTACTTAAAGAGATCTATACAATGGCTGGAACAAACATAACATTGACTAAAGGACAATTATTGACTTGTCCTCCTTTATTTAATGGATATAGCTTTTCTTTTTAGAAAAGAAGAATGAATAATTCCATTCAAATGCAAAATATGGATAACTAGAAAATGGTTGTTCATGGTTATACACCACCAACAAAAACTAAAAATTGAAAACAAGTTCCAAAAGAAGAATAAGAGTTTTCTGAAATTGAACTTTTGAATGTTCAAAGAAATTCTAAAACTATGAGTTTAATTTATTGTGTTTTAGATGATAGTGAAATTAATAGTATTTCTTGTGATACAACTAAATAAATGGAACAAATTTGTAGTGAATTATGAAAGAACCACACAAGTCAAAAATTCACATTTACATGTATTTATGTGTGAATATGAGACTTTTATAATGAAATTCGATGAATCTATTGCTAACATAAGTGACAGATTTGTGAAAGTAATGAGCTCAATAAAGGGAATTAGAAAAGTCATACTCAAAGATAAATAAATCAAAAATATTATTAGATCACTTAATTCAAAGTAGACAATAAAGGTAGCTTCCTTACTTGATAGTGATTTAAGAAACTTAACTTATGATGATCTCATTAGATCATTATCATTCTATGACCTTGTCACAAATAGTTAAAATGACAACAATAAGCAAAAAGGGATAGCATTTAGTGTTATTCTAATGAAAATTCATTAAATGGAAAGCTAACTATGATCACAAAGAAATTTGAAAGCTCTACATAAATGAGATGAAGCATGGAAATTTCTTAAAGAAATTGAGATATAAAAAGTTAGAAAATCTATAGCAGCACACAGGAGAAAATAGTGTGTTATCATTGCAACAAACTTGGACACATTAAGTCTAAATATCCTCTTTGAAAATAAAGGATAAAGAGTATAAAAAGAAAGCTAGGGCAATATGATGATTTAAGGAACTGATTTTGAATATAACTCAAAAGATGTTGGTCTGATGGTTGTTTTAGATTAGAAAGCAAATCATGAACAAGAGCAGGATAAATTTAAAGAATAAAAAATGAAAGAGATCGCAATGAGGCTAATTATTTTGGTTTTTCTTATCTTAAAGACTTAAATGTAGTATTTATAGAGTTATGATGAAACATTAAAAAAGGGAATGGAAAAATGGATGTTAATGAGCTTGAAATGAAAATTTTTGCTCTAAAATTTAAGATAGAAAAATTAAAGAAAGATAAAGAAGGGGTAAAAGATTCACCCAAGCTAATGCTAATGCAAAAGAAAGTGCCTAAAAATGAATATGTTAAGCAATAACATCATAATGCAACAATATCCTAAGTTTCTTTCTTTTTATATGGTAAAAACAGTTATATTGCTAAAAATTACTTCATAAAAGGAAAAAAATGTAAAGAACCAATGGCTATAAAGGAAATATATAGTGCTAAATCTAAATCAAATCGTGTACCTAAAAAGAAATGAATCCCTTATAGGTATGTCTTAAAAGCAACAAGAATGAAAAATGGTATCTTAATAGTAGTTTCTCTAAACATAGGATGTGGTATCAAAAGCAAATTTGTTGAACTCTCTATGAAATATATAAGTAGTGTTAGTTTTGGTGACAAAAGTTAGAGAAAAATCATTAGAGTTGGAACTATTAGAACTAACCCTTATATAGAAGACATCTCAATTGCAGAAGGTTTAAGGTAAAATCTTTTAAGTATAAGTCAACTTTGTGATAAAAAAAAATATATAGGAAGAGCATTGTTTGAAGTAAAGGATTGCAAAGTGGAAGACATAGAATGTGATAATAATTGTCTAATGGGATACAGAGCAGGAAACGTTTATCGAGCGAGCTTAAATAAAATTGAAACTAGCAACACAACATGCTTAATTTTAGAAGAGGATAAAAATTTTTTATGGCATAAAAGACTAAGACATGCAAGTTTTTAAGGTTAATTTCATCTATAATCACTGAACTTATGCTAAACTATGCAAAAGTAATAAAATAACATTTTATTTCACAAAAATTACTGAACTTAGCACTTTTATACACAAAAATAACTTTGATCAATTTTTGGTGAAGAGCCATGCCAGAAAGAACATGTGGCACGTCAAGATAGTACTACATGCATATGTGGACTCAAACCCTTTGCCATATCAAGATTGATTTTATTCATGGTTACCAAACTTATGCCAAATTACGCAAAAGTAATAAAAGATAAACATTTTTCATAATAATCATTTAGCTTAGCACTTGGATACGGAAAAATTACTTTGACCGGTTTTAGTTGAATACCTAGTTAGAATATAGTAGTAATAGCCATGTAAACCTAGCCATGTGTGTAGGAACTAGTGATTGGGCATGCCAACTAGATTTTTCGGCTGGGTCTTCACCCAAAATTAGTTAAAGTGATTTTTCTATAAATAAGTGCTAAGTTCAATTATTATTATAAACAAAAAATTTCTTTTATTACTTTTACATAATTTGGTATAAGTTTAGTGACCATGGGTGAAATTAACCCAAATTATTACTAGTGCCATGTGTGCAAACTTGCCATGCCATGTGTATTATCCAGCATGAGTCTTCACAGAAAATCGATCAAAGTTATTTTTGTGTATCAAAGTGCTCTGTTCAATGATTTTTGTGAAACAAAAAATTTTCTTATTACTTTTGCATAGTTTAGGCATAAGTTCAGTGACCATGGATGAAATTAACCCTAAGTTTTCATACTATAAAAAAACTATCAGGGAAAGATCTAATCTTTGGTCCACCTAAAATTAAGCTTAATATAATGGGTTTTAATAGAAAATACACAGTAAAAAAAATAAAATCCAAACAAGATCCGTGCTATCCAATTGATTTAAAATGAAGAGTTTATCGGTTACTAACTTGTTGAAATGTAGAAATAACGAATTTCAGGTGCTGCTATAAGGAATGACCACCCTCTATTGGTATCCACATTTAAATGTGAAGAACAAATCTATCAGGGGTGCTAGTTCCTTTTCATTTGGTAAGTAGGGTTTTGTTTTTTTCTTTTCTATTCTTTTCAAGCAAAAGGTGGCAGAATATCTCCTTCAAAAAAAGCTGCCTCTTGTTTTCTTATTAAGGTCGTGCTATATATATATATATATATATATATATATATATATATATATATATATATATATATATATATATATATATATATATATATATATATATATATATATACCCTAATGTGAAAAGAAAGAATTAACTAAAAATATTTCAAAATTTTTATATCTAAAATATTTAAAATTTGAGACACCAAAAATAAACCCTAGTTCGTTCATTACATTCTACACATATGACCCAATAGGTTCATATTATGTTGGCATTGTTTCCAATCCCATCATACGCCCACAAGTCATAAGCAGCCTCTAGCAAGATTTATGAGTACCCAACTAATATGAATATCAATAATTCAATTTTAATCTAATCAATAGAACATGTTATAATTCTTTTGTTATGTGATATCTTTTTTTAGCATAAGTTATGGTCTATGTCAAACTTGATGGAATATGACATGGTATGATAATCATGATAGCACAGCGGAAAAATAAAAATTTTTATCATACATACCATATATATCCAAAACAAGGAACGAAAACATGCAATTTTAGGTTGTAGAACTTACAAGTTAAGATGCCTTTTAGATATTGATTTCGGTGATGGCCAGTAACTAAGATGATTTTGTCCGCCTTAGATCTCGATCACCAATGCCAAGGAATAGACTTTTACGCCACTCCCTCTATTCTCACACACACAATTGCACCGTCGGCTTAAAACCGAGATTGCTAGCTCTCTTTTAAGTATTGTGTAATGGCTATAGTTTGAAGCTACAAAATTTGATTTTTTACTTATTTAGATTGCTATTTCTATCCAATAACACAAGAGAATAAGGAACAATCCTTTCTCCTTGTGAAAAATTGGCTAAAAGAAAACTTGAGAGAGAGAAGAAGAGTTCACGCAAAACCTAGAATGAAAGCCTAGGGTTTCACGTTTTTCCCACTATAATTATATATCTTCTCTTTCCTTTAAGTGATGGATCTCAAATATACTATCTTAAGATAATTAATATTAGCTAAAGATAATTAATATTTGCATTTATCACTTAATTAAAATAAGTAATATTTATTGATAAAAACTCTTTCAATTTATCCAAGATAAAATCAAAAGTCATTTAATCAAATTATATTACTTAATTTAGGATAAAAGATAAGACATTTAAATCTAATAAATCACTTAAATAAAAACTATACATGTGCCGAAATTCCTTGTGATTTCTCTTAGGAATTTCGGCCACATCAAATTATATTTAGATGATTTAATTAGATAAATATGTCTTTAGGCTTTAATACTCAATTAATTAAATTAATACATGACATTTAATTAATTGAAATTAAATCTTGTGGGCTGAATTTCTCTCTCTCATGGACCAAAGCCCAATAGCAATTTTATAACCCATTACATACATTAATTTGACTTTAATTAAAAGCCCAAATTAATGCCCAATACTTAATTTAAGTATTTTAAGCCCAATGCTTTGTGTGCGATCCTATAGGTCCATTTAATGTTGGCAATGAATTAATAAATTAATTCAAAGGCTATATATATTCTCTAGCAAGATATTATAGCAATCCAAATTAAATGAAAATGCATATGGCATTTGGTGACCTAATGCAATTTTGCATAGTCCCTTACCCTTAAATATCAGAATTAATATAAGGCATGGAACTAGTCATCCTTATATATATTAATTCCTTTCTTGATATTTCAGTGACACTGAACTCTCAGATAAATAATGATTACTCATTATTCCATCTCGGTATGGCCATACACTTCTCAGTTCACTGATCAAGTGGCTGGTGATATTTTCTCTCTTATCGAGAGGGGTAATCCCTTCACTTCTCTCATGCTCTCTAACATGAATCAATGCATACCAAATCATACCCGTACTTGTCACTCTGTTACGAGCACGTTAGGTGTGTGTCAAAGTACACAGTAATTCATAAAGAGTTTCATAGAGATTTCAGGTCTAAGAACTCCGATACAAAACTTGCATATGAGAAACACTTATGACTTGTACCATGTAGTGTTCTCATGAGCGGATCGAATCCAGATACCATGTTCTTTAACATGTATCTATGATCTCTGATTGACACTCTTGTCCTAATGATCCGTAAGACAGAACTCATAATATCAGAGAGAGCATACTAGTCTTAATTCATTTGTTATTCCCATAACAATGACTGACTAGGGATATTTAGAATGAAGTCCCATTTGTTTCAAGGTCCTACAATCCATGTGCCTCACACATGATAACTTAAACCGAAACGACATTCTTGGATAGTTTTATCAATTGACATGCACGGGAATACAAAAGATAAAACAAATGCCTCATTTTATTAACTAAGTGTTTTATTACAATGTATTGGGGCTAGGGCTTACACTAACAAAACTTATATTGTTCAAACATATAATTTCTTGAATACTAAGTAGGCTAATAATATCAAATGGCATTGGTTGCTCCATCAATTCATTTAAGCATGGCTATACAATTCTTAGTTCTGTTTATCAAGGGGCACAATAGATATCTCTCCCATAAGAGAGGGATAAATTCCATCTTGATTATTCACTATCCTCTGTATGATTCTCATCATGCCCAATCATAACCTTTATGATTATCTGATTAAAGATAATGTTTGATTATGTCAAAATATGATGTTCCTCATATAGGAAACTATAATAATCTCAGGTCTAAAGATTCGATAACACAACTATTATGAGATCACTTATGACACTAACCCATGTAGTGATCTCATAGCGGGTGTATCCAATACCTTGTTCTCTAATAAGTACTTATAAGTTTAATTTATATCACCATATATAATCATCTCCTAGTTATCAATCAAACTCATACTAGTCTTAATATATCATTATTCGTTTAATGATAAATGACTAGGGATAGTTAGAATAACATTAGATTATTCACGAATATTATTATAATGTAACATGCCAATAATAAATTAATGTGAAGAAAAATTCATTTTTATAAAATGAAATATGACATTAAATAAAGGTCCAAATATTTGGCCTAAGGCATAACTACTAACATAACAAACAAACCAAAACACAATTTTAAGACTAAAAAAGAAATTTCAACTAAGAAGGGACTTGAACTTTTACATATATATCTATTTGGATCAATTACTCCTTCTATTTTAAATGGTAAAATTTATGTACTTCTAATTATTGATGACTATACATAATACACTTAGACACTCTTTTTGGCACCTAAAAATTATACTTTTAATGCTTTTAAGATATTGGCAAAGAAATTAGAAAATGAAAAGGGATATCACATTGTGAAAATTTGAAATGACCATGAAGGAGAAATTAAAAACAAGGAGTTTGAGCAATATTGTTCTAAAAGAAGGAATAGAGCATAATTTTTAGCACCTAAAACTCCATAACAATTTATAATAGTGGAGGTAAAGAATATAACACTTTAAAAGGTGGCATAGACAATACTAAATGAAAATAATCTTCCAAAGTATTTTTGGGCTGCAATGGTTAGTACCCTATGCTACATCAACAACCAAGTTTTAATTAGAGTTATTTTAAATAAAACTCCATTTAAGTTTTAGAAAGGAAGAAAGCCAAACATCAACTACTTTTATACATTTGGCTATAAGTGTTTCATTCTTAGTGATAAATAAAATCTAAAAAAAAATTGATGCAAAATCAAACTTAAGAATTTTTCTAAGTATTCACTTAAAAGTAAGGCATATAGAATACATAACAAAAATAGCACACACTGTTGAAAACTGTTGATGCTAAATCAAAGCTTTATTCTGTTTAAAACAAGTTTTTAGAGTGTGGTATAAAAGGCTTTCAAGTTAGGTAAAGTAAATAATAATTTATGCATTAAGCATAAAAAATCTCATAATCATGCTTATACAAATATATATGGATGATATTATGTTTGGAGGTACTAATATCTTGATATGCAAAGAATTTAAAAGTTCTACGAAGCAGGAATTGAGATGAATATAATGGAAAAATTGATATCTTTTAGACTTTAAATAAATTAGAAAAAAGATGGTATTTTCATAAATCACAAACATACACAAAGGAGCTACCAAAGAAGTTCAAAATGACATAAGCTAAGGCAGTTAACACTCCTATGATCCAACAATCAATTGGATCTTGATTATAAAAAAGGGAAAATGTGTAAATCATAAGCTCTATAAAGGTATGATTGGTTCATTACTCTATTTGATAGCAAGTGAACCTGACATTCACTTTAGTGTGCATCTTTTTGCTCAATTTCAATAAAATCTTAAAGAATCACATTTATCAATAATTAGAACAATATTAAGATATCTATTGGTAATTTAAAGATTCTAGTTTTGATCTTATTATTTTTTCAAATGCCCAATAAAAGAAGTACATTTTAAACATATTAACTATTAGGTCGATCACCTATAACTTGGTTTAGTAGAAAACAAACATTAAGTTACTCTATCAACAATAAAGTTTGAATATATAGCTATGGAAGTTGTATAGCTCAGATTTTGTGGATCAAACAACAATTATTGATTATTAATTCATTTTCAAAGAGATTCTAATTAACTATAACAGCACAAGTACAATCAATATCACCAAAAACCCAGTTATACATTTAATGATGAAACATATAGAGATTAGACACCATTTTATAAGGGATCATGTACAACGAGAAGACATCATGTTCAACTTTTTTTCCAATAGTGCATCAACTTGTAATCTTCACATAACCTAAAAAAGAGGATCAAATTTATCTGGAAAGTAGAGAATTTGGTATGGGCTTTTTAGAAATATCATAATGAGGAAACCTTACATTTGTTACATTTCTTTAAATGTTTGTGTTTTTTTTAATTTTTAATTGCTTGTTATTAGGCTGGTATGTTTGAATATTTGATAATTTTGGATGATGTTAAATAGGATTATTTTGGTTTGCTCTAAATATTAATGAACATGATGTTTTATTGGATGTTATATCTTATCTTTTTGTTAATGACAAAAAGGGAAGAAATATATGTTTTGTTTTGTGAGAAAATTTTATGGATATTATGTTTTTTTGTTATTAGGATCATAAATTTGGTAAGTGATAATGATTGCTTCATATATGCGATATGTTGTCTTAATCAGTATGATTTATTCAAAGAAAAATAATTTGCTCTACTGATTGTTTAAATTTTTGAACTTAATTCTAACATGTTTTCTATAGGAGTTTATATAGAACTTATAATAAAGATAGGATTTGATATCGATTTGCCTTGAATATTATAGGGGCTTTATTGTTTTCCAGCATATATTCAAGAAAATTCTATTAAGGTAAAACTAAAAGAGTTGAATTTTTTGTCATCATAAAAAATGGGAACAATATTGGTTTAAAAGGCTACATATTTAAGCCCGATTTTGATATGATAAATGAAAAAACATTTCAAGTTAAAATTAGTTTTGGGCCTAGACTAATTTATCTTATAGGTTTAAATTAGAGTAATTTACATAGAATACCCTTTTTTAACTTGATTTTTAAAAATATCTCCGTTAATTTTTAAATTTTAAAAATACCTTTTTTAAAATTTATGTTTTTAAAAATACCTCTTTTGTTTTTAACTCTACTTAAGTTTTTCATCCTTTCTCCTCCTTCTTCTTCACGCCCCCAGATCCCTTTTCCACACCTGTATTTTTTCCCTTTACAGTTGCTTCCCCCATCGTCCTCTGCCGTCGACCAACATTTATCAACTTTTGATCCTACATAATTGTGTTTAATTTTGTTTTTAATTTTTTTTCTGATTGAGTAATTTTTGGATGCAGATTTAATGAATGCAGTTCTTGATGATCATAAAAAGTTTCTTGCTGATATGGTTTGGGTACATGAAGAGGTATAATTGCTTCTCTTAGCTATTAGAGTTTTAGAAACCTGATTTATGGAGAATATTCTTCTATTTTGATATGAACTGGAAAAGGAGAGAAGACTGATTGGTCAATTGCATATTCTGTGTACTGTTTGATGCTGAATTCTGAAGTATTATTAACTTTCTTTATTTCATTGTAAATAACAAATGGTGAAGTTGAGTTAGTATTGTTGGTTATATGCAATTTCTTTTACCAGGAAGATGTATGTATGGAGACCGAATGAGGAATTCAACACTGTAAATTGATTGTCGTGCATGCTGGTTTAGAGAAAGGGAAAAATGTCGAAGAACAGTTGAAATTTTTGAGAGCCAAGGACACTCGAGTGCCTAAGATACAGGCTCTAAGTGGAAGGAAAAATGTGTGGGACATACCGGAAGTGATTTTCATACTTTCTGCTGATTTTGGCAGTTTGATGGTTCCATTTTCTTTATTTGCAGATGAAAAATCAAACTAAAGTGTACAGTTATGGTGTTTCAGGAATTAACTGAGAAACCAACCATTTTGGTTAGCGGTCATCATGGTAAACTCCACATGGAAGGTCTGAGATTGATTATCGACGAAGGTGGTGGACTAGAGAGTAACCCGATAGCTGCTATTGTTCTTCCTTCAATAAAGCTTGTGCGGGACACTAACAATTTGAATTAGTAATCTGAGTGTTGTAATTTACATATTCAACCCTTAATAGCTCCAATATATGCATTTCTTTAGTACAATTTCATTATGCAGTTGGTCCTGGGTTCTGATATGCTTTATATAAATCGTTTGAAGAATATAATGTTGTTAGTTACTCCATTGATTTGTCTTAATTTCAAAATCACAATAGCTCAATAACAACGTTGTGTGCCTTTTTAAAACAAGAATAAATTATCTTACTTTCCAATGTGAATCCATCAGATAATATTCAAATTTATTATGTTTGATTTTGCCCATAGATTGAATATTCTTTGCCTTTTTGGGGAAGGAAATAGAAAAATTAGGCAAAATAAACAAAGCATTTATGAAATGATGTCAAATTGGTTGTCTCTCTTTCTCTCTCTCTCTCTCTGTGTGTTCTACCAGTTAATTGTATTATAGTTTAGATTCTTCAAAGTCATTCAATGTTCATGCTTTGCATCGATTCTATATCTAGCTTGAAGAATTGCATCCTTAGCTATTGTGAACTTGATGATTATGTGATGTTGTAAATTCCAAGATATCATCATGCAGGAGCCTTTTAGAATTATGAGGCATTGACTTGCTTATTGCATCGTGGTTATTTTGCTCATGGTTGTTAAAATATTTAAAGCTAATATTTTTGGCAGCTCATGTGAATATGACTATTAATTAAGTTCTATCAGAGTGTTTGTAATGGTATGAGAAATGAAAACTCTAGGCTATTTAAGGACTCCATAGAAGTTTTATTTTCATTTTGCTGCTTTTTTACTAGAAGTTGTTGCTTGCTATTACTTGGTAAAAGAAAAATCTTACAAGATGAAAATTTGGATAGAAGTTCTAAGAAATTAAAGATTGTATCCGAAGAGCTTAAAAATTTAAAAGTACATTTCTAATTTATGTTTTTATTTTCATTTTGATTTTTTAGTTTTATACCATGGAATATCTGGCATACCAATGGTATACCAGATATACCACGGTATACCTGGTATATCACATGGTACATCTGGTATACCACAGTATACCAATGGTATACCACCTGATAGATCCAGTATAACAATTGTATACCACGGTATACCATAGTACATCCGGTATACCAATGGTATATCATCTGGTACATCAAGTATGCTAATGGTATACCATAGTATACCATTGGTATACCACCTATTATACATGGTATACCACATGGTGCATCTAGTATACCAATGGTATACCATATGGTATACCTGGTATACCAATGGTATACCACCTGTTATACATGATATACCACATGGTATATCCAGTATACCAATGGTATACCATCTGGTATACATGGTATAACATTTGGTATACATGGTATGTCATGGTATACCATGGTATACCACCTGGTAGATCCATTATACCAATGGTATACCATGGTACATCCGGTATACCAATAGTATATCATTTGGTACATCAAGTATACCAATGGTATACTACAGTATACCATTGGAATACCACCTGGTATACATGGTATACCACATGGTGCATATGGTATATCAATGGTATACCATGTGGTATTCCTGGTATACCATCTGGTATATCATGGTATACCACCTGTTATACATAATATACCACATGGTACATTCGGTATATATACCAATGGTATACCATCCGGTATACATGGTATACCAATGGTATAACGTTTGGTATACATGGTATGTCATGGTATACATGCAGTATACTAACTTCTATAATGAATTATATTTTTTTTCACTGGATTTTTTTCAGGTTTGGGATTATATTGTTCACCAACATGAGTATTTTCATCCAAAGATTAATGTCCTCATGAAGATAGATGTTGTTTATTCTATTAAGCAAAAATTGAATGAAGAACAGCTAAAGAGATTTAGAAATTGTTGTTTTGATAGTTTTGATAATATTGTCTATTGTATAAATGTAATTAAGTATTGTATTTTTTAATTTTTTTAAAATAATATAAAATTATATTTATTGTTAATGAAATTGATAAGTAAATAACCTAAATTTGTTTCAAGAAAATAAATAACACGTTCAATTCCAATGATGAACGTTGATCTGAAAGGGCTTTGTAAAATAGTTAAGCATCACGCACACGCACAGCTAAGCTATCCTGTTAAGAGTAAAGGATGTAAAGGAAATCGCACCTATTATGCCCAAAAATTTATCATTTTTTGACAACATTAATGTTCTGTTGAAAGAATCCATTAAACTCAATGGGACAACTTTTAGTACTTCATCACTGCTCCTTAGTCCTTATCAAAGATGCTCATGTTTTTTTCACCTGCAGTATTGTAAAAGAGACAATTAATGTACTTGGATTAATGCATTGTTTTATAATATGTCTACATTCCTCCCTCTCTAATGTTCACATTTTCTTTTTAGTTTGTCTTAAAGTTTATATATATATATATATATATATATATATATATATATATATATATATATATATATATATATATATATATATATATATATATATATATATATATATATATATATATATATATATATCAACTTATAAATTGTCCATTCACTTATATGTATTGTGACTGTCTGTGGACCACTGCATTTGTCACTTTCCCTTACTCTCAGACTGTGTACAAAAGTTTCCAGTCTAACTACCAGCAGAAAGAACCCCGAAGTTGTAGAAAATTTTAGTTTCATTGATTGATTTTGATTAGTTATTTTACGTGGAAAAATAATATGCATAGATTCCCATGTCGTCTTGTAGGAAACTAATTGAAAGTGTAATCAACAATATTTAATAAAATTTTATAAAGAATAAGTTATCAATAACTTGTATATATCATCTAGTGATGATATTCTGAATTCAATACATTCAAATTCATGACTCCATACTTCCTTTCTTTTCAAGGAAAAAATTGCTGGATACAAATACATTATGCCTGAAAATGCAATTCTCATTGATCCCTTGGATGGAAGCAGGAACTGCAATCCTCTGCCTCTTCGTTTTCATGTTGAATCCAGTAATGACTTTGCCACTTCAATGATAACAAAAGTATAGCAGCTAAGATTGGTTTTGTTTTAACAATATAAACATTTTGTTGCACTTGGCATGGATAAAAATTAATTATACAGGCAAATTAAATAATAAATGAACTCGAAATCAATATTTGCAGTTATGAGATGAATTGCAAAATAATAAAAAATAATTTTGCGAAAAGATTAATAATTGGAAAAAGATTTAGAATAAAAGATTAAAAAGGCAATGTGGCTCAGAATTGCAGGAATGACAGCAAGGCCGTGAAGCCATTCAGTCCCAAAAGATGGTTAACTTGGTGTACTTATCTCATCACAGGCAACATATTATATAATCAAAACACATAAAACAGAAAAAAAAACATGAGTATATGTCTCATGTCCAGTCCCAAATATTAATGGCGGCGACACCGCTACACAAGGCGATGGAATATGAGACTTGCCCTTCTCGCGGAGGAGATGACCTGAATGCTTCAGGGCATTCATTTCTGACGTTTACTTTTGTTTTAAATTGGAAAACTTCAAAACCAACATCAATTCCCTAGATTTTATGGAATAAAATTGAAATTTGAACTGGAAGAGACTGAACATATGTGTTAAATTAAAGAACTTCAAATTACATCTCTGGGTTAATATTTTCTCTTCTCTTCCATACACACAGCAACAAATACAAACCCCTACAGCTTTAAAATTCCCTTCAAAATTCCAAAGAAAGCAAATTCAAAACCCTAAATCTCTCTCGAATCAAACTACCAAGGTAAAAAGAACCAGATCTAATCCCCCCGGCACAAAAAAAGAAACTCAAATGAACGATAAATCAAATAGAAACAAATACCTCGCCTAGCTTCCGTTATCGAGAATAGATGGGGTGCATGGCCGATTGATGATGCAACTTTCCAGAGAAGAAAGCGAGAGAGGTAGAGAGAAGAGAAAGACAGAGGGGATTGTATTGTTTTGTGTTTATATTGGTAAGAAGAAGAAGACGAAGGAGGAGGAGAAGGAAAAGGAGGCGTGCAAAGAAGGGGAGTTTAAGTGTAATTAAAAAAAAAAGTGATATTTTTAAAAATGAAAATTTAAAAAAAGGTATTTTCGAAAAAGAAAAAAAGAAAAGAGTATATTTAAGTTTAACACTGTTTTTTTGGGTAGTTTTGTAAAACTCCCTTTAAATTATCCAAGACTGGAAATCGTGCTCCATTTATAGCAAAGCAAAACTAAGTAATACTCTACTTGTTGAATAGAATTAGAACATCATATTCTTTAAATATTTGAATGTCAAGATTAAATAGAAAATAATTTCAAAATCATCTTGAGGATTCATACACATCATTGCATCATTCATTCAAGCATTTTCCTTATTTAAACATGATTTTACCTAACAAAAACAAGATTGATTTATTTCCTCAATTAAAGAAAATACGTGTTAAAAATAAGAAAGTTTTTCTTGGTTAACATGTTTGATTAAAATCTATAGATTTTTCAAAGGCTACCAAACCAGAATTTTTAATCATGCTTAAGATGGAAATATTTTTAAAATCATTCACACTTAAATTTTTAAGGCTATAAAATGGTTTCGATTTTATGTGTAGATTACAAGAGTTTAAAAATACATTTTATTTTTACATAGTAAGCTTTCATCTCATTTTGTGCATACACAATAAAATCCCCTCAAGTTGATTATAGATTTATTTGTAGTCACATAGTGAAGTTTGTTATCCTTATGAAAATTGTGAAGATTAAGTTGCTAAGATTAAGAAAATAATTAGCAACGGTTTAATTTCTTTTACTTGGGAAAGAGGGCTAAGTTTTGCAAGTCCTTACTCGGTAAAAAAAGCCTTGGATAATTGTAGCACTATAAATGGCTTGACTATTGCCACTAAAATAGAGTCACTAGAAAAAGAGAAACTCTTAAAATGATTCTTTTAAAGAGAGGATGTGTACATAAAAGCCGAACTTCTATAACTTCTTGTGTGCAATCTACTTTATATCTCTCACTACTTTATTTCCTATGCTCCATTTATTTATATACGTTGTGCTCTAGTGATACAGTCATTGTGCTCTATCACATTTTTAAACTTAGTTGTCATGAAATATCAAAAAAAAAGAATTTGTAAAAGATCAAAGGTGCAGTTCACCCCCTAAAATTTGACAAAAAGATCAATTAATCCCTTAATATTTGTCTTGGTGTAATGTTGCCCCTAAACTTTACAAATTGGGCAATATCACTCCAAAATTGATGATTATGTTATTTTGATTTTTTCTGTCAATTGATTGCTAATGTGATATCAAAATTATGCAAAAAAAAAAGCCACACGACAAGATTGAAGGTACAAAAAAGTCCCTAAAGTATTCTAAATTGAGCAATTTGCCCCTTAAATTTTCAAATTGGGCTAATTTAACTTTTGTTGACATGTTACACTTATGTCACTGACAAAAATAGTAAAAATAACGAATCTATCAGTTTTTGGGTGATATTGCCTTTATTTGTAAACTTTAAGGGGGATATTGCACCAAAACAAACATTAGGAAGTTGATTGCTTTTTTTTGCCAAACTTCTAGAGGTGAATTGCACTTTCTGCCTTTGTAAAACAACTAAACTAGTTTGACACGTGTTGTTCTCTTAATCAAAGAACTTTCAAACTTGGACAAAATTAATTTTTAAATCCCTAAGTTTATGACAAATTGATTTCATCTTCAAGAAATTCACCAAAAGATTTTTCTTAATCGATCATGTATAATGCGTAGTGTTCTAAATCTAAATATACTTGTTTCTGCTCTACATTTATTTTAATATTTTTAAGTTAAAGAAAAATTTAATGTACTTAATTTACTCCCCTTTTTGGTATATTTGGAAATAAAAACCTTATGAATTCTGAGGTATGAATTGGATTTACAAGATTGAAATTTTAGGAAATTTGATTTTATTAGTAATTGTAACAAAAAAAATTGTAATTATAGAAAATATTATATTTTATAAAAAAAATAAAAACATAGCAACCAAATGTCAGTCGCTCAAAAATTTCATAAATATTTATAAAATTAATAAATGAGATATAGCAATTCAAATGAGATAATATTTTCAAAAATATTGATAATATTTAAAAGAATGACTAATTAATCTATCACTACTTTTTACCTAAGAAAATTTATGAAAAATATTAGCAACTAAAAATTGATTAGCTATCACTTCAAAATGACATATATTTAAAAGAAATTAGCAGCAAATTCTTTTCCACTTTAAAATCGATTTTTCAATGCTAAAAGTTAGTGACAGTAACGCAATCTCTACACAATTAGCCCTATTAAACTTATCATTATTCCATCACAATCATCCATACATAATTATTTACATGCCATCATTAATTTCTAACATTTATAGCATAGTCTCAATTATATCATTCATATATACATATTTACTGATATTACATCATAAGCTCTCATAGCTAAGCGATACGTTGACATATACATTATCCTTTACAAAATTAGGCATTTTATACAAAACTTTGACAAAATAACCATGTATATACCATACAACTACACCAAATACCCCTAAAATCAATTGAGTTCCCATACCTCAAATACTCAAAAGGGTCCTCTCTTCAATCCTTGATAGCCTCTTTTTCCTTCTTCTTGCTCGATTCTTCTTCTACAACCATAACTTACCCTTGTTAACCTCCATTTTGTTATGCTTGAATCAATTTGCAGAAATTGAAGACAAGAAAGAGGAGAAGAGGAAGAAAGGAGCTTACCATGTGCTTTCTTAACCCTTAAATTCTCTCTCCTACTAAGAATGGATTACCAAGCTAGAGAGGAGGTTAAACAGAGAGGAATGGCAAAAATTGGTGAGGAAATTTGCTGGAATGGCCCTAAGGGCCCGGCTGCCACTCCCTCTCTCAAAAAATCTCACTTTCCTTCTTCTAAAACCTCTATATGTGGCACTCTTCTATTGGCTCACTTGTGGCCATTAGGAGAAGTTCTACAAAGCTCTCTTAATTTATTTTATCCTTTAAATTAGTCCTCACATTAGTTAATTTATTCAATTTAATCCTCATTTAAGACCTTTTGAATGTGCATGTACACGTCTAAATGGCAAAGTACCAAATTAACCTTGCCTTTCGCATTAATACCCTTTATATCCTATTTCATATTTTCATTACTACTCTAATCATGTTACTCACTCATATACTTCTAAGGTACATGTTAGGACCTTACAATGACCAATTCATTTTCAATTGCTATTGTCAAGAGACTGATTTTGACCTTTTTATCATCGATTCCGTTAGTTACTAAATCATCCTTTTTTTGGTGGTGTCCAAGTAGCGGTAAGGGTGGGCATCGGCTGAATAACAAGTCCACTGTTTATTTTTCAAGTTCAATTCACTAATATCATTTTTTTTTAATACAAGTCCAATTTTAGCCTATTAATAATTGACTAACTGCTAATCAATTAACTATTAATGCAGTTGGTAAACTATTAACTATCGAAAAAATTAAACATATATAACTACATACTTACAAAAAAAATGTACCCATAAAATTAAAATATAAAAATACAAATGAAAATGCATGTCATTAAAATTTAATGATAATACAATAAAAAAATTATATAAATACTATGCAAGACAATAAAAAAAAAAATTAACTTAACACTAGCTTTTCACTTATCATTAACAGTACTTACAAGCGGATAATTTTAGTAATTAAGACATAAAAGATACTTGTATTTATACATAGTAAAATGGTAATTTCAATTAAAATATGAAAGTTGCCCCTACATACCATATATTGACGTGTATGTGGTTACATATAAGAATCAGTTAATCGGTAATTATATCAATTTTTTAGACATTAAATTTAAATTCAAATTTATAAATTATAATTCTTAAAAATTAAAATTTACATTCATATTCAATTGAATTGGTTAACCGCATAAATTAGTTTAAATTCGATTTTAACTACTAGTTTAACAATTTTTTGGTTTTTTTTTTTTTTTTGTAATCTAGCTCTAAGTGGCAGCTGATCTTTGCTTTCCGGATGTGATTATAGAATCGGATGGTAAAGGTGTTGTTCATAAGCTCATGAATTGGAGGATGATATTGGCTTAGCACTGCAGGATTGTTTCCAACTTCCGGATTTGTTTAGAAATCGCGTTGTTTGTCTTATGTTCCTCGTATTCAATAAGCCAGTTCATGCTTCAGCAAAATGAACCATAAGTGTGTAAATTTAGGCTGAGTGTTTCTTTAGGATTTTCTTTACTGCTAAGTTTTTTCTTTTTTTCAAAAAAATAAAAATAAAAAAATAAAAAAAAAAACTGGCTTACTATTTTTGACTGGAGAAATGCAAATACAGATAACAAATTCAAACCTTATTAGAATAAAACAAATTGTTATGTAGCTTAAATTCCCTACAAAAGATTTGAAAAGATTACTCTTTAAAAACAATAAGAAGAAGAAGATTAGAAGTAACAAACAAATTAAAGTACAAAATTTCAAACTTTTTGTCACCTCACCGCTAAAATGATCTCAAAAATCTTGTCTACATGAAGTCTAAAATTGAGAGAAAATCTTTTAATTCTTTTTATTATTATTATTATTATTATTATTATTATTATTATTATGATTATGATATCGCCAAATCGAAGAAATTATGTGCATGCTCACACGCGGTCAGAGAAGGGAGCTGATCGCCGAAAAATCATTTTCATGGCAAAAAAAAAGAAATAATGGTAGGGTCCCTCTACTTCTCATGCATTTTCTTTTCAATCCCAAAAGGTTTCCACTCTTGGCCCATCAAAAAGTATAACGGCTTCTATTTTGACCATTCCAAATTTCGTTTTATCTATTGCAGAGAAAAAAAAAATTCTTTAATTTTTTTCATTGAATTTTTGGACGACAATGCTTTCATTGACTCAAAAATTTCTGCTGACAGTAATACGGCTTTAATAAGGGATAAGAGTTAAATTTATGTTTAAAATTTTATTTTGGTTCAAAATTATTTTTGATGTTATTAAATTGCTTTACATTTTTTTATTTGGAAGAATAATGGTAAATATAAATCCTTTTTCTCATATAATTATTAATATTCGCCATCGTTATACAAAAAAGACCATATGTGAATTAATTTATTAATAACAGAGGCAAATGTAAATTAATTTGGTAAACATGCTGCCATTTTTGAATCAAGATAAAATATATAAGCAAATATATACTATTTCGCATAGTTTAAGAATAAATTTGATCTTTTTTCACTCTAATAATAGTTTATAGATTTTTAATTTATCCTAATAAAATCATAATATTTTTCCCGATAACTCAGCCACGTTTAAACTATTAGCGTGGCATGAAAACACAAAATAAATTGAAGTTCAAAAAGTCTTGCATGGACACCTATTAGTCCAGTTAAGCCCAATGAATAAATAACAAAACTAGCAATTTAATTCTAATAATTGTTAAGTTCTTAATTATTAGAACTTATGAACGGAGGGAGATGGATTGGAGTTAGCTGTGCCAATCTGCTGGGAAAGACAAGCCGATCTACAAAACGGATAAAAACTAACCCTTGGGGTTTAAGGTATTCTGATGCTTAAGTCATAGAGGATAGAGAGAGAAAGAGTAGTGAAGAAATAGCAACATGAGCAATATCTTGTTCTTGAAGTCTTCCTCTCTTTATATATAGTCTCTAGGTGGCTAGGGCCTACAAAGTTAGAGTACTTGAGTATAGGATCTCGAGTATCTGTAGTTGGCAGATTTAGGTATCTAACGTGATGGCTTACAAAACATGGACTGTGTGATGTGACTTGTACATCTTGACACATCCCAAGACAAGTGGTTGGTGGAACAATAGGAGGTAATTGGGCCCGAGCTACCTTGGGCCTGTGACAATTGGACCGAGCCTTAATATCAAAAAGTGAGTACTATCATTTGTCCCCCTGCAGCGTTTCGATCCATAAAAGATCGAAGGAATGCAGACTTAGGCATTCAGCACCCGAAATTGTAATTATGATATGTAAAAGATCGAAGAAAATGTGGACCTAAGCATCTAGCACTTGGAATTGTCATTTTGATCTATAAAAGATCGAAGGAATGCGAATTTCGGTGTCTAGCACCTGAAATTGTCATTTCGATCTATAAAAGATCGAAGGAATGCAAAATTAGACGTCTGGTGGCTAAAATTGTCATTTCGATCTATAAAAGATCAAAAGAATGTGAACTTAGGTGTCTGGCATCCGAAATTATCATTTTGATCTATAAGCGATCGAAGGAATGCGAACTTAGGCATCTAGAACTTGGAATTTTCATTCCGATCTATAAAAAGATTGAAGGAATGAGAACTCAGACGTCTAGCACCCAGAATTGTTAGTTTGATCTGTATAAAAGATCGAAGGAATGCAAACTTAGGTGTCTGGCAGCCGGAATTGTCATTTCGGGTTCTAATCATCCTGGAAACGGTAGCATTTTTGTAAAATTTTCCTCGTGACATTTTGATCTATTCAGGAGAACATAGGAAAAAGTTAATCGTGTTCTAAGCGCACTTAACGCAGAAGCGTCGCTTTAAATGCAACATCTGTTTGTGTCAAACACCACTTCATAAACTGAAATGCAATGATGACTTGGTCATGTGGTGCTTTCTTATTAATCTCCATTTTGAATTTTGAGACTGATGTGTTGTTTATAAATAGGTGGTTTCTCCTTCAATTGGTGTCTTTTCACACATTTCAAATTCTCGGTGAATCCTAATCTCAAATTTTTCTTTTGGCCCACTCCCCCCTTTTTAATTTTTTGGGTAAGTTTTTATCATTGAACTCTTCTTCTTTTATTCTTTAATTTTTGCATCTTGAGGTAAAAATGGCAGAGTCATCCAAGCCTATGTTCTATCATGGAATCGATATTAGCTTTCTGTAAGAATATTAGGGAAAACTTAAAGTTACTGATTAAACTAGGCTTATTGAAGAGGAGTCTAAGTTCTTTAGGAAGCAATTTGGTTTTCCTTATGGGTATAACTTCTACCCATGTCCTCTTTTAATGTCTAGTACCGATGGAACTTTTGCTGAAGGCAAGTTCTTCATTCTCCATAGTGTAACACCCTCATACTATATACCTATATAAGCCATCCATATATCATTAAGCATGTTATATTATACTATCATGTTATTATACCGGTTATCACACATCTATAAAGGTTTTACGATAACTTTTCACATGTTTATCTCAATATACAACATCACATATATCATATTCTTTATAAATTACATTAGATCATAAATATGTGTATGCATATACTGTCTTAGGTACAAAAGTGAACTAGATACATCTTAACATTTCAATTTAGATACATCATTACATACATATTATGCTACCCTTGATATAAAAGTTATACAAAATATTAAATAAGGACTTTCTACATCCAATTCTTTCTTAGACTTATGTTGGCCTTCCTAATGCAAAAATGCATCCCTGAGCAAAAGTCTTAACTGCAAAACCTACACAGATAAACAATCTGTGCTAAGCTATAAAGCTTAGTGGGAAATAAATAATGATGGATGACCACTCACAGCGGTCATCAACAAACACAGAACATGCATCAAATTATAATATAGGATCATAGTGATAATAAATAAATCAAGGTACATAAGCAAAAAGATAAACAAAGCTCAACAATTATATTAGCATGAATAAATCATATGATTCATTGATAACATTTGAGCATTTATGCTTTAGATACATATACTGTAATTAGCTTGCCTAAGTTCTGAAAGTGTGGATAATGGGAACGGTAGATACTTGTAGGTATCGGTCTTGTAAATACTCATAGGTATTAGTTTGGTAGATATCCAAAGATATTGAATTAGTATATCCACACGAGATTGAACAGTAGTCCCAAATGAGCCTAGATAGTAACAGCCGCATCTCTATCCCTATAGGTATGCCTATCTATCAACAACTAAACTCTATTTGCAAGCATTAACTGTGTTCATATGCATTTCAATTATCATACTTGTGCTTTTACTGTATAATCTTTCACATATACAATAATATATACAGATACACCATCTCTAGTATGTATACATGTATATTCAATCTCAAATATCAATACAAGTAACTATAAATATGTAACACTATGACCATACATTTTCTCATGATAACATATAAGCATAAGCATGTGGACATATTCATGTTATTTCAAATAAGTAATTAACAACATGCTTGTTCATATGCTAGCCATATAACATGTTTGTTCATGTTCATACATAACTTTACCATATGGTGTTATCATATTTTCATGTATATATATCACATTATATTTAACTCTTCATTGTTAATTACTCTTAAGTTCTTTATCTTTTCATCCTAAACATTTCAACATCACAATCATGTATACTTGGTTTGATAAGATTTCAATAGTTCATATCATTATTGGGTTGGTAGTTTAGCAATAATAAAGGATTGTTTTAAAGGAAAAGAGGAAAATGAATATGATTTCTAAGGGTTAGGTTGCGAGCGCGACAAAGATCACGAGCATGATAGAGGAGTCTTACAGGTCAAGGAAAAAATATAAGGAAGAATTAATGGAGAAATAGGCAAGCTCTATTGCAAGTGCGAAAGTATCGGGCTCATATTCTCTGCTCACAATTTCAATAGCTCAAACCTAGAAAATTCATCTTGTATGTCTGTAATGCTTTTCTCAAAGTTTACTTTCTTTACAATGTACTTTAAAAACTATAATTTTACATGTAGTTCATCAATGAATCTAGTAACAATACATCTAAGTCAAGCTCTAGCTTTCAAATTCTCATATGACAACGCATCAAGCTCTACTGCAATTTTGACAAGGTTGTTGTAGCATTAATGGACTCTCAAATCTTTTGATACACTTGATTTAAACTAAAATTCATCTAATTAGAGAATAAAATTTTAAAACACATTCTCCATTCAAATTTACACTTGCATGTATCATGATTTTTATACTTTGTTTTAGGTAATTAGCTTCATGGTTCCTTTAAGCCCATATTTGAACACATGCAGAATTTCATATTATAATCCCTCAATTTAACTATGATTTCATCTGAAATCTCAACATGCATTACAAGTTACACACAAAGTTCCCATACCTTTGCCGAAATCCACAATATGCCACCTTCAATCCTTTAATACTTCTTTCCCCTTATTTTTGTTCACCTCTTCTTTTACAAATAACCTTTTCAAACATAAATACCCAAAAATCCTCTTCCATGTAAATCCTTCAACTCCAAGAAGAAGATGATAATGGAGATGAAGATGAATACATTACCTTCATACAAACTCAACTTCAAAACCTTTTTATCAACCACATTACAACAAAGATAAGAGATACATAGAGAGAGAAATTTGATCTTTTAGAGAGAGATAAAGAAATGAAAATCTGTGTTTTTATCTCTTGCCTTTGCCGACTAAAACACTTAAATCCCATTATCAGCTCTTTCTCTCTCCTTTATGCAAATTCTAGAGAATTAAATGGGAGAGCAAAGTTTCATTAAACTCCCTCTCTATTCTTACATTCTAAAATCTGCCCCCCTTTATTTCTTTTTTTCAATCTCGTCCCTAAAATTATCTTTCCTCTTTTAATTGCACCCTTATGATTAACATGCTTTATAATTCACATAAAAAGCATAAAGTAAATTTAACAATTTGCCTTTTTTATGACCCTAATTTGAATTTCACTGATTCAATTAAACATTAATCATTTATAATATCCATTAGTCATGCATATTTCTACAGGCTCAAAGTTGGGGCCTTACACATACTATAAGCCTCGAATCTGGGCTGAGATTCCCCTTTGATGGATTTGATAGGGCCATTTTGGAAGCCTATAAGGTGGCTCCAAACTAACTAAACCCTAATACCTAGAGGGCCATCACATGCTTTTAGGCAATGTGTAGGAATTGCCAACCTAGCATAGGTCCGATAGTGAAATTAATTAGCCATTATTATTTCATTTCCACTAGAATTGACGCGTTTGGTTTCTATAACTCCACAAGTAGGAAAGAAATGAAAGGAAACTTCTCTAATTTCCATCTTCAATGAAGTGATTCAAGGAAAAATTTATGCTAGTTGGTGCAGAAAAGAGGTTTGGTGTTAACCTAGTCCAAAGGGATAGATCGATTAGTGTAGGGGATCTAGCTATTAGGCAAGCTAGATATCGAGAGGTTATAGTAAGCCTAGATGCCATGATCAAGGGGGGCCACTTGACATGAATGTCCTTTTGAATGTGTTGCCCAATCTTTTATTGCCCGAGGAAGAGGGAGAGGGTGAGCGATTTATGTTTTTCTCTCTCTCTCTCTTATCCTACAATGCATTATCTTATTTTATTATTTCTTATGTTTCCTTTTAAACTTGATTTAAGCCCTTTTTGCTCTTATATGCAAAAGCAATGGCAATTGAGGAGGCAAAGAAAAAGCTAACAAAGATAGCTTCCCAGAAGAGGGAAGAGCTGAAGAAGAGGACTGAAGACAGGTAACTCTGCAAGCTCAAAAGAAGGAATGAAGTTGAACATATGGGGGAGCCTTTTGCCATAAGATTACGGATTGAAGAGTCTGTAGCCCTGATTGTTAATAAGGATAAGAAAGAGCTTGTAGTTTAATTGATTGTTGTTAAGGAATCTGCAGTCATGGAGCCTTTATTTATCATCATAGATAATTAGCCTCATGTCGCTGCTGCTAGTGATTTGGCTGATCAAACAAAAGTTGCAGGAGGCTTGTCCTCTAATCCTTCTAAAGCTGTGGATATTCAATCATCTACACAGGCCTCAGTTGATAAGGGTGAGTTGCCAATTATCGAGTAGCTTACCCACCATCTATCGATCTACCCGCAACAGAAAAGGATCGGCTAGTGTCTATCTTTGGGGAGGTGCCTCGAATTTTTTATAGGGGATTTGCCTTATAAATAAAAATGGGGATATTCATAGAGGTCCCGTTAAGCTAGATCGTAAATGATCATTATGGGGATCGAGCTAGTTTCTAAAATATGTGCATAGCAGAGTACATTGCCAAAGGCCTTCTCTTGGAGAAAGATATGACCAATGCCCATATCCAAACTAAGTTAAAGCAAATAGGGATAGATCTCTGTATGTTGTCACTGATGGTGAGGATCTCTAAATTGATTTTTGTTATTTTTCACTATCAAGTTTATTTTGAATTTTGTCTCTTTTTTTAGGTTGCTAATTATGGAAAATGACATGGTATGTACATGATAATCATGCAGTGGAAAATGATAAAATTCAATCATACATGCCATACAATTCCATAACAAGAATCGAAACATGCAATTTTAGGGTTTTAAAACTTACAACTTTAGATGAACTTCAAGATTTGATTTTGATGATAACCAGCAACCAAGAAGGATATGTCAGCGTTAGATCTTCACCACCAATGCCAAAGGAACAGCCTTTACGTCACTCCTCTCTATATTCACACACACAATTGCAAGTAAAGCTTAAAACCGAGATTGCTAGCTCTATATTTAAGTATTGTGTAATGGCAATGGATTGAAGCTACAAGATTTGATCTTGCACTTTTTTTAGTTGATATTGCTGCCCAAGAACACAAGAGAATGAGGAAGAATCCTTTCTCCTTGTGAATTCGGCCAAGAGATTTTTGTGATAGAAAGAGAGAGTTTTCATGCCGCCAACACCACTAGGGTTTTATTTTTTCTCATTCAATATATATATGTCATTTATTTTTAAGTGTTAATTCTAAAATCCACTACCTCAAGATAGTTAATTTAGCCTTAATCACTTCCTAAAATCAAGTGACATATATCAATTCAAACTCTTTTGAATTAATTTGAAATAAATCTAAGACATTTTAATCTAATAAATCACTTAATTTAAAACTTATACATGTGCCGAAATTCCTTGATATTTATCTTGGAATTTCGTCCACTTCAATTTTCATTTAAGTGATTTAATTTGATTATAATTCTTTTAGGCTTTAATACCCAATTAATTAAATTAATACAATATAATTAATTAATTGAAATTAAACCTTGTGGGCTGAATTTCTCTCTCTCATGGACCAAGGTCCAATAGCAATTTTAATACCCATTACATACATTAATTTGACTTTAATTAAAATTCCAAATTAATGTCAAATACTTTATTTAAATATTTTAAGCCCAATGCTTTATGTGCGATCCTATAGGTCCATTTACTGTTGGCAATAAATTAACGAATTAATTCAAAGGCTATATATATTCTCTAGCAAGATATTATAGCATTCCAAATTAAATGAAAATGCATATGGCATTTAGTGACCTAATGCAATTTTGCATAGTCCCTTACCCATAAATATCAGAATTAATATAAGGCTCAGATAAATAATGATTACTCATTATTTCATCTCGGTATAGCCATACACTTTTTAGTTCACTAATCAAGTGGCTGATGATATTTTCTCTCTTATTGAGAGGGGTAATCCCTTCACTTCTCCCATGCTCTCTAACATGAATCAATGCATACCCAAGCATACCCATACTTGTCACTCTGTTACGAGCACGTTAGGTGTATGTCAAAGTACACAGTAATTCATAAAGAGTTTCATAGAGATTTTAGGTCTAAGAACTCCGATGCAAAACTTGCATATGAGAAACACTTATGACTTGTACCATGTAGTGTTCTCATGAACGAATCGAATCCAGATACCATGTTCTAAACATGTATCTATGATCTCTGATTGACACTCTTGTCCTTATGATCTGTAAGACAGAACTCAACTTATCAGAGAGAGCATACTAATCTTAATTCATTGTTATTCCCATAACAATGACTAACTAAGGATATTTAGAATGAAGTCTCTTTTGTTTCAAGGTCTTACAACGATTTGCCTCACACATGATAACTTAAACTGAAACAATATTCTTGGATAGTTCTAGCAATTGATATGCACAGGAATACAACAGATAAAATAAATGCCTCATTTATTAACTAAAGTGTTTTATTACAATGTATTGGGGCTAGGGCTTACACTAACAATCTCCCACTAGCACTAGTCCCTATTAGCCTATACGATGGCCCCGTTGTTGTCACAAAAAAATTCTAATGGATCTAGGATGTTTGGGACCACTCCTAATCCAGAAATGAAATTTCTAATCTAAACAACCTCTTTTGCAACCTCACTCGCTGCAATATACTCAGATTCTATAATTGAGTCGGCAATGGTCTCTTGCTTCGAGCTTTTCCAGCTGACAGCACCACCGTTCAAAATGAAAAAAAAATCCAGATTGCGATCTTGAGTCCTGAGTACTGGTTTGAAAAGCAGCATTGGCATAACCTTGTATGATGAGCTCTTCTTGACTACCATACACCAAGAAGTGAACCTTAGTCCTTCGCAGGTACTTTAGAATCCCCTTTACAGCAGACTAGTGCTTCTCACCAGGGTCTTGCTGAAACCTACTGGTTATACTTAGTGCATGAGCAACATCTAACCTAGTACATAACATAGCATACATGATAGATCCAATAGCAAATGCATATGGGATTCTACTCATGTTGTCCCTTTCTTCTTTAGTTTTAAGGCACTGTTCTTTAGTTAAAGGAACTTCCAAAGCCAAAGGTATGCACCCTTTCTTTGAGTCTCCCATACTAAAATGCTTTAGTACTTTGTCTACGTACTTTTCTTGACTTAGTCCCAAAAGCCAATTCGATCTATCTCTATAGATCCGAATACCAAGTATTGTCTCGGCTTCACCTAAGTCTTTCATTGAGAAACATTTCACCAACCATTACTTAACCTTTTGCAATGTTGGAATGTCATTCCCAATGAGAATGATGTCGTCCACATATAGGACTAGAAATACTACTATACTCCCACTAACCTTCTTGTACAGGCAAGGCTACTCTTCGTTCTTGATGACGTTAAATTCTTTGACTGCCTCATCAAAACAAAGATTCCAACTTCGGGATGCTTGCTTTAATCCATAAATGGATTTTTGAAGCTTGCAAACCTTCTTAGGATGCTTGGGATTGACAAAACCCTCAAGTTGTGTCATATACACATCCTCAAGTAAATTTCTGTTGAGGAAAGCAGTTTTGACATCCATTTGCCATATCTCATAATCATGATATGCAGCTATGGCAAGCAAGATCCTAATGAACTTGAGCATGACTACAAGCAAAAAGGTCTCATCATAGTCTACACCATGAGTTTGTCGAAAACCTTTTGCTACTAGTCTACCTTTGTAGGTCTTATCAGCTTTGAGTTTGAATAGCCACTTACATTCAATTACCTTAGCACCTTCCGGTAGATTAACCAAGGTCCAAACCTGGTTATCGTACATTGATTGCATCTCGAATTTCATGGCTTCAAGCCAATTTTTCGAGTCTGGGCTCTCAATAGCTTCTCAATAGGTAGTAGGATCCTCACGATCTACTAACTCAATAGTGTCACTGTCAGTGATTAGAAATCCATATCTCTCAATCACCTGACGTACCCTACCAGACCTTTTAGGTTATTGTGTAATGGGTTCTTATTTCACAACTGGTTGTGAACTTGATCCCATTTCTAACTCATCCTCTATAGGAGTTTGTGGTGCTTGAATTTCTCCAAGTTCTACTTTACTCCCACTGTCTTTCTTGAGAAGGAACTCCTTTTCCAAGAAAATAGCCTTGCGAGCAACAAATACTTTGTTCTCGGCTTATGAGTAAAAGTAGTATCCCTTTATTTCTTTGGGATAACCCACAAACAAGCAGACAGTGGATTTGGACTCTAGTTTGTCAGATGTTAATTTCTTAACATGTGCTTCACAACCCCAAATCTTGAGAAATGACATATTGGGTTCTTTCCCATTCCATACCTCATATGGTGTCTTCTCAATTGCTTTAGTTGGAGTACGGTTTAGTAGAAATGTAGAAATTTCTAATGCATAACCCCAAAAAGAGATAGGAAGATTTGGTTGACTCATCATAGATCGAACCATGTCCAACAGAGTTCGATTTCTCCTTTCAGACACACCATTCCATTGTGATGTTCCAGGAGGAGTGAGCCGTGAAATAATACCACACTCCTTTAGATGACTATCAAACTCTTGGCTTAAGTATTTGCCACCTCGATCTGATCGAATGGCTTTTATACTTCTGCCAAGTTGGTTTTCCACTTCGTTCTTAAACTCTTTGAATTTCTCAAAAGTTTCAGACTTGTACTTCATTAGATAGACATAGCCATATCTACTGAAGTCATCTGTGAACGTCACAAAGTAGTTAAAACCACCTCTAGCTTGTGTACTTAATGGTCCACATACATCAGTATGTATTAGTTCCAATAAGTCATTAGTCCTCTCACCTTTCTTGTTAAAAGGACTCTTTGTCATTTTTCCATGCAAACATGGCTCGCATGTATAATAAGACTCTAAGTCGAATGACCCGAGCACTCCAATTTTGTGGAGTCTTGAAATGCATTTTTCATTTTCATGCCCTAAATGACAATGCCAGAAGTAAGTAGGGTTCAATTCATTTGATTTAACCCTCTTTGTATTAATGTTGTATATGGACTCTTTATTTTGTAGATCAAGGATATAAAGGCCATTTTACAACATGGCATTGCCATATGAAATGCCTTGGCGACAAATATGAGCATTGCCATTTTTAATAACAAAATCAAATTAATCCAAATCCAAACATGAAACTAAAATAATGTTTCTGCTCATAGCAGGCACATAATAACAATTTTTCAAAACTAAACAAAGTTTGAAAGGTAAAGTGAGTTGATAGTCGCCTATCTCCATGGCAGCAACTTGTGCTCCATGCCCTACACAGAGGTCCACTTCATTCTTCCCAAGTAACCGCCTATTTCTTAGCCCCTGCACATTTGAACAAATGTGAGAACCACAATCGGTATCCAATACCCAAGTGGTAGAAATAGAAAGGTTAATTTCAACAACAAAAATACTAAAATTGGACGCCTTGGCTCCATTCTTCTTTTGTTCTTCCTTGAAGAGAGCGCAATTCTTCCTCCAATGCCCTATTTTGTTGCAGTGGAAGCATGTGCTCTCACTCTCTTTGAGCTTTTGTGCCTTGGGCTTGGATTGGGCCTGAGGTGCACTCCCATTTGACTTAAACCGAGCCAGGTCATTCTTGGAATTTGCCTTTCCCTTTCCCTTTCCCTTTCCCTTAGCGGGTCTCTTCTTAATGCCCCATTGAACCATCAGTACGGGATTGGTCTTTCGAATGTTCTCTTCAACATTCTTAAGCATCCCATGAAGCTCGATGACTAACTTGTTCATTGCATGCATGTTATAATTCATCACAAATGGATCATAATCATCAGTCAATGATCTTAAGATCAAGTCAGTGGCCAATTCCTTTGGCACTTGTACCTCAAGCTTCTCAAGAGTATCAAGATACCCTTTCATCTTGAGTACATGGGTACTAACAGGAGTACCCGCAGCCATCTTACAAGAAATTAAGGCCTTTGTTGTCACAAACCTCTCGTGATGATCTTGCTCTTAGAATATCTCCTTGAGGTGCACCATGCTAGCATAAGCCTCTTAGTCCATGAATTGCTTTTGCAAGTCAGGCACCATAATGGCCAACATCAAACAGATCACATCATTGGAGTCACTCTTCTTTGTCTCAAAAGTTTCCTTTTGAACTACAGAGGCGTTCCTACCAGGTTCTTCAGGCAAGGGTGCAGCATATGACTTTTTCTCTTGCTTAAGAACTATTCTTAAGTTTCGAGACCAGTCTATGAAATTGGTGCCATTCAATTTTTCCTTTTCAAGTACTGATCGTAATGAGAAATTGTTGTTTGAAGATGCCATTTTCAATCTACAATAATAAAATTTAGCAAGATTAAATGAGGTCTTATTTATAATCCCACAAACCAAATTAATATCCCTTTAAATAATTCGCGTTAGTGATTTAATGTGGGCCAAGATCTACTTTTCACAACAACATTTTAGTCAAGCTGAGCTTGTACACCTAACAAGTTAAGTTACTTAGGTAGGAAAACTCCAATCATGTCTCGTACATAACTCTTGGATCAAATGGGCTAACATCTTAAGATGTTGTAGCGCAAACCCATTTATTAGTTGCCTAGGTCCGGGCATCCCTTTCCATGTTAAGTCCAACCTATATTCACAACCCATGCCTCACAAAGATAATCGGGTGCATCTAGGACTCCTAGTCTACGTGACCGGTGATCGATGCCTTGACATGTTTCGAATTAGGAAGGCAACTTTGTGACTTACTATTTTAGGGATTCATTTTATTACGGCTTACATGGCATACGCTTTGTCATCCATTCATGGCATGCATATATATATAATTGTATAAAGTAAAGCGTGACAAATATGGGCCCAAAAACCTGCAACTAAGATTCTATACTATTACATAAGAATCTTCGAGTTGGGCTTCTCTACTCCGATGGGCTACGTCTTGATTTACAAAGTCTTCAAGTAAATTTTATTCTAAGAAATAAATGAAACTTTTATAATAAAACATAATGGCTCGCAGGCTATATTAAATTACAAAAACCCAGGGCCCATGAATGCACCATGCATATCTGTTCATCACACCAAACAAGCAAATAAATATACATAACATTCATGGATCAAACAAAAGTCCAATTTTAATTAATTTAGCCAAGCCCATTAATGGAAATTGTGTACTTGAATGTTTAAGAGAAGACCCCATGATGGGCCTGAACCAAAGCCCAATGGACTAAATCGTCTTATTAAATAAGTTCTCTTAAAAGCCCAAAACACTAACTAGTTAGATTTGTGCCATAAATCAACTCTAGTATAATTTCCAATTTTGCCATTTTTAATTTTATGTCATTCAGCCCATAAACATTAAAAATATATATAATATGTACCAACATGAATTAAAATATAAAATCATGAAGAACATATATATAATACACGGCATTCATACAAAAACAAACAAACAACAATGAAACTAGTTGTTTAATGCTTATATGATGCCACAAAAATGCACAAACACTTAAATCAATTTTATGAGTCATTTAATAAATTAAATAAGGTCATAAATATTGATTTAATATTCTGTACCAATCTGATCTAAATGTGTTTTTGCCATTTTAATCAAAACAAAACAAACAATGTTGATTAAGCATGTAACAAACACAAACTAGTCATAGTTTTAAGTGATTTTAAAATTAATCAATTGAATTGTCATGGACCAGAATTAAAACCAAATTTAAAATATTTCCAGACCTGATATTTAATCTTTAAAAATCACTTACAAACATGCCAAAATCGTTTTTACATTTAATTTTGAAAACTAGTTGTTAAATACACACTTAACATGCCAACTAGCACCTAGTTTCAAGATTAACATGTACCATCAGGTATTATCAATTAAATCCGACCATTAACAGCTCTAAGAACATCTTAGGACAGTATATTAACATGTCATATTAATTATAATACCTATCTAATCATTTAAAATCGTTTTTACACCAAAACAATGCAAAAAACTCAAAACAGAAAATTTCAGCATTGCATGTTTTTAGAATAACGATTTTTGATTAATTATTTCATGCATCTAAAGCACTAAAAGAAGCATGTTTAGGCTCTGATACCACTGATGGAAAATGACATGGTATGTACATGATAATCATGCAGCGAAAAAATGATAAAATTCGATCATACATGCCATACAATTCCATAACAAGAATCGAAACATACAATTTTAGGGTTTTAGATTTGATTTTGATGATGACAAGCAACCAAGAAGGATATGTTAGCTTTAGATCTTCACCACCAATGCCAAAGGAACAGTTTTTATGCCACTCCTCTCTATGTTCACACACACAATTGCAAGCAAAGCTTAAAATCGAGATTGCTAGCTCTCTATTTAAGTATTGTGTAATGGCAATGGATTGAAGCTACAAGATTTGATCTTGCACTTCTTTTAGTTGTTATTGCTGCCCAAGAACACAAGAGAATGAGGAAGAATCATTTCTCCTTGTGAATTCGGCCAAGAGACTTTTGTGAGAGAGAGAGAGAGTTTTCATGCCACCACCACCACTAGGGTTTTATTTTTTCTCATTCAATATATATATGTCATTTATTTTTAAGTGTTAATTCTAAAATTCACTACCTCAAGATAGTTAATTTAGCCTTAATCACTTCCTAAAATCAAGTGACATATATTAATTCAAACTCTTTTGAATTAATTTGAAATAAATCTAAGACATTTTAATCTAATAAATCACTTAATTTAAAACTTATACATGTGCCGAAATTCCTGAAATTCCTTGATATTTATCTTGGAATTTCGATCACTTCAATTTTCATTTAAGTGATTTAATTTGATTAAAATTCTTTTAGGCTTTAATACTCAATTAATTAAATTAATACAATATAATTAATTAATTAAAATTAAACCTTGTGGGTTGAATTTCTCTCTCTCATGGACCAAGGTCCAATAGCAATTTTAATACCCATTACATACATTAATTTGACTTTAATTAAAAATCCAAATTAATGCCCAATAATTTATTTAAATTTTTTAAGCCTAATGTTTTGTGTGCGATCCTATAGGTCAATTTAATGTTGGCAATGAATTAATTCAAAAGCTATATATATTCTCTAGCAAGATATTATAGCATTACAAATTAAATGAAAATGCATATGGTATTTAGTGACCTAATGCAATTTTGCATAGTCCCTTACCCATAAATATCGAAATTAATATAAGGCATGGAACTAGTCATCCTTATTTATATTAATTCCTTTCTTGATATTCCAGTGACAATGAACTCTCAGATAAATAATGATTACTCATTATTTCATCTCAGTATGGCCATACACTTCTCAGTTCACTGATCAAGTGGCCGATGATATTTTCTCTCTTATTGAGAGGGGTAATCCCTTCACTTCTCCCATGCTCTCTAACGTGAATCAATGCATACCCAAGTATACCCATACTTTTCACTCTGTTACAAGCACATTAGGTGTATGTCAAAGTACACAGTAATTCATAAAGAGTTTCATAGAGATTTTAGGTCTAAGAACTCTGATGCAAAACTTGCATATGAGAAATACTTATGACTTGTATCATGTAGTGTTCTCATGAACGAATCGATTTTAGATACCATATTTTAAACATGTATCTATGATCTCTGATTAACACTCTTGTCCTTATGATCTGTAAAACAGAACTCAACTTATCAGAGAGAGCATACTAGTCTTAATTCATAGTTATTCCCATAACAATGACTGACTAGGGATATTTAGAATGAAGTCTCTTTTGTTTCAAGGTCTTACAACCATGTGCCTCACACATGATAACTTAAACTGAAACAACATTCTTGGATAGTTCTATCAATTGATATGCACAAGAATACAATAGATAAAACAAATCCTCATTTATTAACTAAAGTGTTTTATTACAATGTATTGGGGCTAGGGCTTACACTAACAGCTAAAGGGTTCGGCTTGTGTGTGGTGAATATTTACACTTGGAGCAAACTAGGGATCAACTCCAATATGAGTTGCATCAAGCCCTACTTCTCCACAACAAAGAGAATGCCGAAGTGGAGCTTAAACACCGAGCTTCTTATGAAAAACTAGTAAAAAAGCAGGAGGCAATACAGAGTGTGGTGTATGGATATGAGTCTTCTTTCTCCTCCATCTGCTCTAAAGTGAAATGTAAGGAGTTTGGAGTCGTGGAGCTCAAGGATGAGAATGTTAAGCTCAGGGCCGATCTCATAGAAATGAGGACTAATATAGAGACATCGAGAGCTGGTTTTATGTTTACTAAAACCAACCTCGACGTAAAGATTAGCTTACTAGGGGTAGCTCAAGCTAAACTTTAAGAAGAGAAAGAGAGGTTTTAATCTGAGCACCTGAAATAGATTGAGGATGTAAGAGATCATGTCTTCAAAGAGTTAAGAAGTGCTCAAGCCAAGGTGATCGAACGAATACGATTAGCCTGTCAAGAGAGGTTTCCTAAATTTAATTCGTATTTCCTAGATGACACTAAGTCTCTCCCCTAAGTTCCTCTATAGAATATCAATAGAGAGTATGAAGAGGAGGTATATGTGCTTGAGCCTAACGGTGCCTATCCTAGTGGCTATACTGAAGAGATCCTTTCAATGGATGCTAAAAGAGCTTTTAAATAAGGCATTAAAGGGGATGCCATAGAGAACCAGGGGGCCTAGAAGTAGGTCTAGGAGCAGCGATCCAATTCAGATAGATAGGGATATTTGTCTATCTTTTCTTTTGTAATTTTAAATATCAAAAACATTATCTTTTCATGTAAATATATTTCATTAATGATTATATGTGATTTTGAAGTTATTCCTGCTATTTGTTTTACATTCTGATTTGATTTTTGAATATTTGACATTTGATCCGAGACTTGTATAAGTTGTAAAGGACTATATTTATAACAATTCCTTGTAAATTATGAATACTCAATCCTGTCTTATAACTAAGTGTAAGCAGTTAATAATTCGACTAATTTATGAGTTCTTCGAACTTGTAAATTAGGAGTAAGACTTGCAATCATTGTAAGTTTGAATTCACGTAATAGAAGTATTATGACAACTTCATTATCTAGATACTCAGAATTGTACTTTTTGAGGTAAATAGTGACACTAAGTAATGTTGGCATGAATAATAGCACCCGGAACTAGTAAAAAACTTGTCATCACCATTGGAAAGTACAATTTATGATGAGTCTAATTGTATAATTTGAATTCAAATTAAGGTCAAATAGGCCTTGAAAATAGACAGAGAAAAAAATTGTTAGACCATGTTTAGGGTTTGACTACGACTTTGATCGGCCTTAAAATATTCTACGGACCTCTAAACATTATTTTGTTCACATGAAAAATCTTAAAATAATCTCAATTAATATTTGGATGTAAAAAATAATTTTTTTGGCAACTTTATATTTTTGGGTTTCGAACTGGTGGATTTTTGCCTCTAAAGCTCGAATTGTATAAAAATGAAGTCAAATTGACTCAAAATTTTAAACATGGTTTGGATAATATTTTTAAATAATTTTAGACTTATTTTTGAGATGAAATAGTAATTAAAATAAGTAGCCAATGAGAGGATGATAAGTGGTTAAATTTAACACTTAGATTGAATAGTAAGTGTTTAATCATAGCTATCTATTTTGTCCCCACTAAAAGACAAAATAGAGAGTTGGAGAAATCTCCCCATCTCTCCCAAAATTCCAAACATCATCCCTATTTCCCTTAGAAATCGAATTTTTCCTCCATAACTATTTCTTCACCATACTTTCATCAAGCTCTTTAATTCCACCATTTTCCTACCTCAATTTTCATCCAGTTTTCAAATATATAATCCTCTTATCCTAATAAACAAGTTGAGAGCAAATTCAAGTTAGAAAAAAGTAAGGAATTTTGGTGAGAGAAATTGAACAAATAAGTGAATTTATATATTTTTGTTAGAATTAGATGGAGAATTTAGTAGATTAGCATTTTCTTGTCATTTTAGGTGAAGAATTGAAGAAAATATCTTGGAATTTCATTATGTCCATTTCGGTATAGGTGAAGAACAAAAGGAGGAGGAAGAAAAAAGAAAGGAGTAAGGGAAAAAAAAGGAAAGGTGAAGAGAATCAAGTGAATTAAGGTATGTGGATACCTATACTAGCCAATTTCATTTAAAAACCTAAGTTATGTTAATTTAGGGCTTTAATATATATTATGTTTTAATTCAAATTAAAGGTATAATAATGAAATTAAAGGATAAAGAATTGATTTAGCATGAAAAATTGTAAGAAAGAATGGATAAAAATGTGAAATTAGGTTAAACACTTATTATGTCACTTATAGAAAAATAGTATAACGTAAGGTTTAATTCAAATTCAAGGTAAATTCATGTAATTAACTGATGGTTAATGAGATATATAATGTTAGAGGCATGAAATTATGGTTAGAAATAGCACATTAGTTAAGAAATCCATTATATAAGTATATGAAAATAAGGATACATAAGGAATTAAATTGGTTTAAGGTTAGAATCATATTTATTATACATGAATAACATAATTAGAATGAGTTTTGTAAATTAAATGAATATGTATGCACGTGAACAAATGAAGGCCGAATTGTATGCCTTGGTAATTTGAAAGTATAAATAATGGGAATGGTGAAATAAAGCTAGATATATGTAATTTAGAATTAAAAAAACATGATGGGAATTAAAAATGACATAAAAGGAATCATGGAAGGTTTGTAACTAATTATGGCCAAATGGTGTAAATGAATGAATTTATGTGGTTACAATAGTTTTATGCACGAAAATGAATTTAAATCATAAGTAGATAACAATGATGTATATTATGTGAAATATAATTATTATATGACGTGGGAATGTGGAATTATCTGAATTTATGGCTTACTTTGAGTAAAAATTTTAAACAGTTTTGCCGTTAGTGCCTAAAAGCAAAGCCAAAAGTATATAGTATAATTGACTAGCCATAGAAATACTTACCGTGGTAGTGAGTCATGGCAACTCACAATAGTGGGCCAAAGGTGGTCCCACACTATAAGAATGAGAAAGATGATAAAAGAGAATGAAAAATAAGACATGTGCAGATTTGAACCTTTGGAGTCCATCACCACACCACCTACAACTTCTACAACAGCACCTCCATCATCACCCCACTTCAGTGCAGGCCCCATCAGGACCCCAGCTATAATAGCGGCCTCTACCACCTCCATCTATGAAGCTTATTTTGGAGCAATTGAAGAAGTTGGGAGCCAAAGATTTTTATAGGAGAGACTTGGAAACCCCAACAATAGTAGAGGAATGGTTGAATAAAATTAAAAGATTGTTTGAGATTACTCACAACCCACCAGAGGAGATGTTTGAGGGTGTAATAGCTTTGTTTGAGGGTCGTGCATATACCTAGTGGGAAATAGTTAGAAGGTATGTTCCAGTAGCTGAGTTGACATGGGACTTCTTTTTGAAACAATTTGGTGATAAATACATCGGGAAAGAGTATCAGTGGGTTATGGAACAGGCATTTTAGCAACTAAGATAGGGGAATAGCGTAGTGATGAAATATGAATGAGAGTTTGAACCACTCAATGCATATATGAAAGACTATAATTTAACACAAGAAAATTTATGCCAACTATTCGAACAGGGTCTACATAATAGAATTTGAGAGGCCACACGTATAAAAATATGAGATTCTTGATTACAGCGACCACTAAAGTTGAAATAGTGCAACTAGATAAAGCTAACAGATAGGCCTGTTTGCAGCAAAAGAGGAGACCACCATAGTCAAGTGCCCCTAATACTTCCAGTAAGAAATTCAGAGGCCCGAAATCTTAGTTTCAGGCCCCAGCTCAGTTATAGGCTTAGAGCAAAAAATCTATAGCTAGGGCCAGCATTACAATAGCATCAGTGACCAACACACCTAGTGGTGCCAATAGAGGAAACATTTCCCCTTATGAGCATTATGGGAAAAGGCACACAGGGGAGCATTGGAAGTTGATAGAAGCATGCTACTGATGTGGATCTAAAGACCACATTTAGAAAGACTGTCCTTGGGCTCAACCAAAACCTTCACCAACACTACAACTAGATAGATCCAGTGCACCTGTAGCTTGAGGTAGAGGTAGAGGTAACCTCAGTAGAGCATCTACAACCAGAAGTGTAGCCCAAACTCAACAAGGTACTGAAGGATGACTACATGCCCGTACATATGCAGTTAGAGCTCAATAGGAGCAAGACATAACAGATGTTATTTTGGGTAAATTTCTATTACTTTGTGAATTTATTTATGCTTTAATTGACATGGGATCTACACACTCATATATTAGTACTACAGTAGCACAAGGGAAAGGGTTAGATATTTCACAATTAGACCAAGGTATTTTAGTAAGTAATCCTTTAGGGCACAATGTAGTAGCAAACAAAATATATAGAAACTACCCTATTCAAATACAATAGTACATTTTCCTGCACATTTGATAGAACTCCCATTCTATGAATTTGACATCATCCTTGGTATAGATTGGTTACACAAGCATCAAGTTACTATTGACTGTCGATTTAAATGGGTTGCTATAAAGACTCCAAAAGGTTAGGATATTATAGTTGTGGGTGAGAGATCAGACTTTCTCTCCAATGTCATATCAGCCACTACTATAAAATGTCTGGTCAAAAAAGGTTACACAGCCTATTTAGCCAATGTGTTAGAACCTAACGAGGGTGAATAGTAGCTTAGTGACATTCCCACAGTTCGTGACTTCCCAGATGTCTTTCTTGATGAATTAATAGGATTACCACTTGACAGGGAGGTTGAATTCACTATTGATGTCATGCTAGGTACAACACCTATTTCCATTGCCCCTTACATAATGGCACCAATAAAGCTTAAAGAATTGAAAATCCAACTACAAGAGTTACTTGACAAGGGTTGTATCTGCCCTAGTGTGTCACCATGGGGAGCACCGATGTTGTTTGTTAAAAATAAAGATGGATCACTTCAGTTATACATTGACTATAGGCAATTGAATAAAGTTACCATAAAAAAACACACTATCCAAAATTGATGATTTGTTCAATCAACTGAAAGGAGTAGGTGTCTTTTAAAAATTGATTTGAGATCAGGATATCATTAACTTAAAGTAAGGGAATTAGACACACAAAAAACTACCTTTCGTTTTAGGTACGAGCATTTTAAGTTCCTAGTCATGCTTTTTGGACTCACTAATATGCCTACAACTTTTATAGATTTGATGAATTGCATCTTCCACCCTTATTGGACCAGATTATGGTTGTATTTATTGATGACATCCTGGTTTACTCTAAGACACTGGAAGAACATGACAAGCACCTTCGGATTGTGCTATAGACCCTAAGGGAAAAACAGTTGTATGCTAAGTTTAGTAGATGTGACTTCTGGCTTAATGAGGTTTCATTCCTTGGTCACATAGTCACAACAGAAGGCATGAAATTTGACCTAAAAAACATAGCAGCAATTGTTGAATGGTAACCACCTAAAAATGTTATAGAAGTCCGAAGTTTTCTTGGTTTGGCAGACTACTACAGAAGATTTGTTAAAGGTTTCTCTCTGATTGCGTCCCTAGTCACTCAACTACTCCGGAAAAATGTAAGATTTGAGTGGATGGAAACATGTCAAGAAAGCTTTGAGAAGCTAAAAAATGCTGACAAAAGCACCTATTTTGACTCGGTTGAAACTAGGGAAAGGCTTTGTGATATACAATGATGCATCTTGGATTGGTTTGCATTGTGTATTAATGCAAGATGGAAAGATGATTGCTTATGCCTCCTGATAGCTAAAAATACATAAAAAGAATTATCCTACCTATGATTTGGAGTTGCAGCGATTATGTTCGTACTGAAGATTTGGAGGCACTATTTATATGGCATAAAAGGCTAAAGTATTTGTCCACTTAAAAAGAGCTCAATTTAAGACAAAAGCGATGGTTGGAACTTATCAAGCACCATGATTGTCTTATTAATTATCAACCTGGCAAAGCAAATGTTGTAATGGATGCACTTAGTCAAAAACTCATGACAACTGTTAGGGCTATGAATGTTAGGTTGGTTGTGGCATAAAATGGAGCAATTTTAGCTAAAATGTAAACTAGGCTTGACCTTTTACAACAAGTTAAAACTACACAGAGGCAGGATGAATGGTTAGCCTCTCACATTGATCAAATTCTTGAGAAAGAAGATGACAACTACTCCCTAGGAGCTGATGAATGTCTATACTATAAAGGGAGAATTTACATACCTAATAATGTAGAATGGAAGAAAAATATCGTGATAAAAGCTCACAGTAGTAAGTATGCCATGCACCCAAGTAGTACTAAAATGTATCAAGACTTAAAAACTCATTATTGGTGGCTTGGTATGAAGCAGGACATAGCAGATTTTGTGAATAGATGTCTTGTATGTCAACAAGTGAAAACAGAACACTAGGTCCCTTCTAGACTATTACAACTAATGTGAGCCATATAGCTCATATTAATGTAGTGTTTTGTATTTATAGTTGTTGTGTAAGTATTTAATTTTTAGTTATTTATCTATGAAATGCGGTATCTTTTTTATTTTTATGTGTTTTGTGTTTGTTTAGGAGTAAAGTGAAAAAATAATGGAGAAAAAAACAATAATTGAGCAAGAAAGTAGAGTTCCTATTACAAGCGTGGTGGAGTCACGAGCGCGACAAAGCAAGGAAGAAGAAAAGAAAAGTCAAACCAAAAGAAAGTCAACATTTGAAGCTCTGTGTCGACAAATAAGGACATTGGGTAGTTATTTTTTAAAAGGCACTTCAAAGGGACACCACTCTTCAACAAATGATGTGTACTTCTAGAGGGTGTTAGAGAGTATGCCCTAGAGCCCATGTAATAAGGATGTTTTTCATATGTATAAAATTTATATTCTTATTAAAAGGCATCATTCATTTATTAATGCTATGTTTAAATACATGAGTTTGTAAATCTTAAATTAATAAATGAAGTCCTAGATATTATAAACATAGTGCAAAGGCAATCATAAAGGTGTTCAAGATGTGAGATGTCTATTGCATGCAAATGTCTTAATATCTAAATATTGATGGAATATGACATGGTATGAAAATCATGATGGCACAGCGGAAAACAAATTTTTTTTTATCATACATACCATACATATCCAAAGCTAGAATCGAAACATGCAATTTTAGGGTTTTTAAACTTACAACTTTAGATGCCTTTAAAACTTGATTTTGATGATGATCAGCAACCAAGAAATATGTCCACCTTAGATCTTCACCACCAATGCCAAGGAACAACCTTTAGCCACTCCCTCTATTCTCACACACACACTTGCAAAGATGGCTTAAAATCAAGAGTGCTAGCTCTATGATTGTGTATTCGGCAATGGGAATGATTTGAAGCCACAAGATTTGATCTTGTTCTTCCTTTAGGTTACTGTTTCAGCCTGAGAACACAAGAGAACAAGAAAGATTTCTTTCCCCTTGAGTATTTCGGCCAAGAGAGAAAAATAGCAAAATGGCATACCTTTTATTCATTTAATTCATTAATATATATCACTCAATTTAGGTCAAGTGTGAGTGCCGAAAATTAAGTGTTAATTTCAGCCTCCATCACTTCCTAATTAAGAGATATATCCTAATTTAAATTCCATTAGAATTTAAATTCAAATGAAATTAGTCATTTAATCAAAACAAACTTACTATTTAAGGTAAAATAAGTTGCCGAATTCAACTAGTATTTTAGTTTGAATTTTGGCTACTTTAATTCCCTCTCAAGTATTATATTTTGATTAAATACAAATTAGGATTTAATACTCAATTAACTTAATTATACATAGATAATTAATCAATTGAAATTAAACCTAGCACATGCCAACAAATTTCTCTCGTGACCAACATATTTGCCTAAAACAGCTAGCTGTTTTAGGCAAAAAACTCGTTTCACATATTTGCCTAGCTGTTTTAGGCAAAATCGTGGCTTAACAGATTTGCCTAAAAGGCAAAATCGCACCTTGACAGTTTTGCCTAAAACAGCTAGCTGTTTTAGGAAAAAAAACTGTTTTTACAGATTTGCCTAAAACAGCTAGCTGTTTTAGGCAAAAATCTGTTTACCCATTTTATGCATTAATTTGACTTTAAATAAAAGTCCAAATTAATTCCCAATACACAATTTAAATATTTTAAGCCCAATGCTTTGTGTACGATCCTATAGGTCCATTTAATGTTGGCAATGAATTAATAAATTAATTCAAAGGCTATATATATTCTCTAGCAAGATATTATAGCATTCCAAATTAAATGAAAATGCATATGTCATTTAGTGACCTAATGCAATTTTGTATAGTCCCTTACCCATAAATATCAGAATTAATATAAGGCATGAAACTAGTCATCCTTATATATATTAATTCCTTTCTTGATATTCCAGTGACACTGAACTCTCAGATAAATAATGATTACTCATTATTTCATCTCGGTATGGCCATACACTTCTAAGTTCACTGATCAAGTGGCCGATGATATTTTCTCTCTTATTGAGAGGGGTAATCCCTTCACTTCTCTCATGCTCTCTAACATGAATTAATGCATACCCAGTCATACCCGTACTTGTCACTCTGTTACGAGCACGTTAGGTGTATGTCAAAGTACACAGTAATTCATAAAGAGTTTCATAGAGATTTCAGGTCTAAGAACTCCGATACAAAACTTGCATATGAGAAACACTTATGACTTGTACCATGTAGTGTTCTCATGAGCGGATCGTATCCAGATACCATGTTCTTTAACATGTATCTATGATCTCTGATTGACACTCTTGTCCTAATGATCCGTAAGACAGAACTCATAATATCAGAGAGAGCATACTAGTCTTAATTCATTGTTATTCCCATAACAATGACTGACTAGGGATATTTAGAATGAAGTCTCGTTTGTTTCAAGGTCTTACAACCATGTGCCTCACACATGATAACTTAAACCGAAACGACATTCTTGGATAGTTTTATCAATTGATATGCACAGGAATACAAAAGATAAAACTAATGCCTCATTTTATTAATTTCAAGTGTTTCGTTACAATGCATTGGGGTTAGGGCTTACACTAACAATCTCCCACTAGCACTAGTCCCAATTGGGCATAGCCCTAAGACCGAACGCTCTCAAATGAGCTTCGTGCAGATTTGGACGTAACTGTTTCGTCAAAGGATCTGCTACATTGTCTTCACTTGCTATCTTGCTAACCTTGACGTCCCCACGATCAATGATTTCTCTGATCAAGTTGTACCTCCTGAGTATGTGTTTGGATTTCTGGTGTGACCGGGGCTCCTTGGCCTGTGCTATGGCCCCGTTGTTGTCACAGAAAATTTCTAATGGATCTAGGATGCTTGGGACCACTCCTAATCCAGTAATGAAATTTTTAATCCAAACAGCCTCTTTTACAGCCTCACTTGCTGCAATATACTCAGATTCTGTAGTTAAGTCGGCAACGGTTTCTTGCTTCGAGCTTCTCCAGCTGACAGCACCACCGTTCAAAACAAAAACAAACCCAGATTGCGATCTAGAATCCTGAGTGCTGGTCTGAAAAGCAGCATCGGCATAACCTTGTATGACGAGCTCTTCTTGACCACCATACACCAAAAAGTGATCCTTAGTCCTTCGCAGGTACTTCAGAATCCCTTTTACAGCAGACCAGTGCTTCTCACCAGGGTCTTGCTGAAACCTATTGGTTATACTCAGTGCATGAGCAACATCCAATCTAGTACATAACATAGCGTACATGATAGATCCAATAGCAGATGCATATGGGATTCTACTCATGTTGTCCCTTTCCTCTTTTGTTTTAGGGCACTGTTCTTTAGTCAAAGGAACTCCCAAAGCCAAAGGTATGTACCCTTTCTTTGAGTCTCCCATACTAAAACGCTTTAGTACTTTGTCTATGTACTTTTCTTGACTTAATCCCAAAAGCCGATTCGATCTATCTCTATAGATTCGAATACCAAGTATTGTCTCGGCTTCACCTAAGTCTTTCATTGAGAAACATTTTCCCAACCATTGCTTAACCTTATGCAATGTTGGAATGTCATTCCCAATGAGAAGGATGTCGTCCACATATAGGACTAGAAATACTACTATGCTCCCACTAACCTTCTTGTACACACAAGGCTCATCTTCGTTCTTGATGAAGTCAAATTCTTTGACTGCCTCATCAAAATGAAGATTCCAACTTCGGGATGCTTGCTTTATTCCATAAATGGATTTTTAAAGCTTGCAAACCTTCTTAGGATGCTTGGGATTGACAAAACCTTCAGGCTGTGTCATATACACATCCTCAAGTAAATTTCCATTAAGGAAAGCAATTTTGACATCCATTTGCCATATCTCATAATCATGATATGCAGCTATGGCAAGCAAGATCCTAATGGATTTGAGCATGATTACAGGCAAAAAGGTCTCGTCATAGTCTACACTATGAGTTTGTCAAAAACCTTTTGCTACTAGTCTACCTTTGTAGGTCTTATCAGCTTTGAGTTTGAATAGCCACTTGCATTCAATTACCTTAGCACCTTCCGGTGGATCAACCAAGGTCCAAACCTGGTTATCGTACATTGATTGCATCTCGGATTTCATGGCTTCAAGCTAATTTTTCGAGTCTGGGCTCTCAATAGCTTCTCGATAGGTAGTAGGATCCTCACGATCTACTAACTCAATAGTGTCACTGTCAGTGATTAGAAATCCATATCTCTCAATCTCCTGGCGTACCCTACCGGACCTTCTAGGTTCTTGTGTAATGGGTTCTTGTTCCACAACTGGTTGTGAACTTGATCCCATTTCCAAACCATTCTCTATAAGAGTTTGTGGTGCTTGAATTTCTCCAAGTTCTACTTTACTCCCACTATCTTTCTTGAGAAGGAACTCCTTTTCCAAGAAAACAGCCTTGCGAGCAACAAATACTTTGTTCTCGGCTTGTGAGTAAAAGTAGTATCCCTTTGTTTCTTTAGGATAACCCACAAACAAGCAGATAGTGGATTTGGACTCTAGTTTTTCGGATGTTAATTTCTTAACATGTGCTTCACAGCCCCAAATCCTGAGAAAATATATATTGGGTTCTTTCCCAGTCCATACCTCGTATGGTGTCTTCTCAACTGCTTTAGTTGGAGTACGGTTCAATAGAAACGCAGCAGTTTCTAATGCATAACCCCAAAAAGAGATAGGAAGATTAGCTTGACTCATCATAGATCGAACCATGTCCAACAGAGTTCGATTTCTCCTTTCGGACACACAATTCCATTGAGGTGTTCCAGGAGGAGTGAGCTGTGAAATAATACCACACTCCTTTAGATGACTGTCAAACTCTTGGCTTAAGTATTCGCCACCTCGATCTGATCGAATGGCTTTTATACTTTTGCCAAGTTGGTTTTCTACTTCATTCTTAAACTCTTTGAATTTCTCAAAAGTTTCAGACTTGTACTTCATTAGATAGACATAGCCATATCTACTGAAGTCATCTGTGAATGTCACGAAGTAGCTAAAACCACCTCTAGCGTGTACTTAAAGGTCCACATACATCGGTATGTATTAGTTCCAATAAGCCATTAGTCCTCTTGCCTTTTTTATTAAAAGGACTCTTTGTCATTTTTCCATGCAAACATGGCTCGCATGTATCATAAGACTCTAAGTCGAATGACCCAAGCACTCCAGTTTTGTGGAGTCTTGAAATGCGTTTTTCATTTGCATGTCCTAAGCGACAATGCCAGAAGTAAGTAGGGTTCAATTCGTTTGATTTAACCCTCTTTGTATTAATGTTGTATATGGACTCTTTGTTTTGTAAATCAAGGATATAAAGGCCATTTTGCAACATGGCATTGCCATAAGAAATGCCTTGGCGACGAATATGAGCATTGCCATTTTTAATAACAAAATCAAATTCATCATTATCCAAACATGAAACTGAAATAATGTTTCTGCTCAAAGCAGGCACATAATAACAATTATTCAAAACAATACAAAGTTCGGAAGGTAAAGTGAGGTGATAGTCGCCTATCTCCGTAGCAGCAACTCGTGCTCCATTCCCCACACGGAGGTCCACTTCATTCTTCCCAAGTAACCGCCTATTTCTTAACCCCTGCACATTTGAACAAATGTGAGAACCATAACTGGTATCCAATACCCAAGTGGTAGAAATAGAAAGGTTAATTTCAACAACAAAAATACCAGAACTGGACGCCTTGGCTCCATTCTTCTTTTGTTCTTCCTTAAAGAGAGCGCAATTCTTCCTCCAATGCCCTATCTTGTTGCAATGGAAGCAAGTGCTCTCACTCTCTTTGAGTTTTGATGCCTTGGGCTTGGATTGGGCCTGAGGTGCACTCCCAACTGACTTGGGTTTTCCCTTTCCCTTTCCCTTTCCCTTAGCAGGTCCCTTCTTAATTCCCTTTTGAACCATTAGTACGGGATTGGTCTTTCGAATGTTTTCTTCAGCATTCTTAAGCATCCCATGAAGCTCAGTGACTGACTTGTTCATTGCATGCATGTTATAATTCATCACAAATAGATCATAAGCAGCAGGCAATGATCCTAAGATCAAGTCAGTGGCCAATTCCTTTGGCACTAGTACCTCAAGCTTCTCAAGAGTATCAAGATACCCTTTCATCTTGAGTACATGGGTACTAACAGGAGTACCCTCAGCCATCTTGCAAGAAATTAAAGCCTTTGTTGTCACGAACCTCTCGTGACGAGATTGCTCTTGGAACATCTCCTTGAGGTGCACCATGATCGCATAGGCCTCTTGGTCCATAAATTACTTTTGCAATTCAGGCACCATAGTGGTCAGCATCAGACAGGTCACATCATTGGAGTCGCTCTTTTTGGTCTCAAAAGTTTCCTTTTGAACCGCAGAGGCGTTCCTTCTTGGTTCATCAGGCAAGGGTGCATCCAAAACATATGACTTCTTCTTTTGCTTAAGAACTATTCTTAAGTTTCGAGACCAGTCTATGAAATTGGTGCCATTCAATTTGTCCTTTTCAAGGACCGATCGCAATGAAAAATTGTTGTTTGAAGATGCCATTTTCAATCTACAATAAAATTTAGCAAGATTAAATGAGGTCTTATTTATGATCCCACAAACCGAATTAATATCCCTTTAAATAATTCACGTTAGTGATTTAATGTGGGCCAAGATCCACTTTTCACAACAACTTATTAGTCAAGCTGAGCTTGTACACCTAACAAGTTAAGTTACTTAGGTAGGAAAACTCCAATCATGTCTCGTACATGACTCTTGGATCAAATGGGCTAACATCTTAAGATGTTATAGCACAACCCATTTATTAGTTGCCTAGGTCCGGGCATCCCTTTCCATGTTAAGTCCAACCTACATTCACAACCCATGCCTCACAAAGATAATCGGGCGCATCTAGGACTCCTAGTCTACGTGACCGATGATCGATGCCTTGACATGTTTCGAATTAGGAAGGCAACTTTGTGACTTACTATTTTTAGGGATTCATTTTATTATGGCTTACATGGCATACGCTTTGTTATCCATACATAGCATGCATATATATATAATTGCATAAAGTAAAGCGTGACAAACATGGGCCCAAAAACCTACAACTAAGATTCTATACTATTACATAAGAATCTTCGAGTTGGGCTTCTCCACTCCGGTGGGCTTCGTCTTGATTTACAAAGTCTTCAAGTATATTCTATTCTAAGAAATAAATGAAGCTTTTACAATAAAACATAATGGCTAGCAGGCCATATTTAATTACAAAAACCCAGGGCCCATGAATGCACCATGCATATCCATTCATCACACCAAACTAGCAAATAAATATACATAGCATTCATGGATAAAACAAAGTCCAAATTTATTTAATTTAGCCAAGCCCATTAATGGAAATTGTGTACTTGAACCTTTAAGAGATGACCCCGTGATGGGCCTGGGCCGAAGCCCAATGGACTAAATCCTCTTATTGAATAAGTTCTCTTAAAAGCCCAAAACACAAACTAGTTAGATTTGTGCCATAAATCAACTCTAGTATAATTTCCAATTTTGCCATTTTTAATTTTATGACATACAGCCCATAAACATTAAAAATACATATAATATGTGCTAACATGAATTAAAAATAAAATCATGAAGAACACATATATAGTACACGGCATTCATGCAAAAACAAACAAACAACAAAAACTAGTTGTTTAATGCTTATGTAATGCCATAAAATGCACAAACATTTAAATCAATTTTATGAGTCATTTAATAATCTAAATAAGTCCATAAACATTGATTTAATATTCTGTACCATTTTAATCTAAATGTGTTTTTACCATTTTAATCAAAACAAAACAAACAATGTTGATTAAACATGTATCAAACACAAACTAGACATAGTTTTAAGTGATTTTAAAATTAATCAATTAAATTGTCATGGACCAGAATTAAAACCAAATTTAAAACATGTCCAGACCTGATATTTAATCTTCAAAAATCACTTACAAACATCCCAAAAACGTTTTTACATTTAATTTTGAAAACTAGTTGTTAAACTAGCAATTTACATGCCAACTAGCACCTAGTTTCATAATTAACATGTACCATCAGGTATAAATAATTAATTCCGACCATTACCAGCCCTAATAACATCTTAGGTCAGTATATTAACATGTCATATTAATTATAATACCTATCTAATCAATTAAAATCGTTTTTACACCAAAACAATGCAAAAAACACAAAACAGAAAATTTCAGATTTGCATGTTTTCATAATGACGATTTTTAATTAATTTTTTCATGCATCTAAAGCACTAAAATAAGCATGTTTAGGCTCTGATACCACTGATGGAATATAACATGGTATGAAAATCATGATGGCACAGCGGAAAACAAAATTTTTTTTTTATCATACATACCATACATATCCAAAGCTAGAATCGAAACATGTAATTTTAGGGTTTTTAAACTTACAACTTTAGATGCCTTTAAAACTTGATTTTGATGATGATCAACAACCAAGAAGGATATGTCCACCTTAGATCTTCACCACCAATGCCAAGGAACAGCCTTTACGCCACTCCCTCTATTCTCACACACACACTTGCAAAGATGGCTTAAAATCAAGAGTGCTAGCTCTATGATTGTGTATTCGGCAATGGGAATGATTTGAAGCCACAAGATTTGATCTTGTTCTTCCTTTAGGTTACTGTTTCAGCCCGAGAACACAAGAGAACAAGAAAGATTTCTTTCCCCTTGAGTATTTCGGCCAAGAGAGAAAAATAGCAAAATGGCATACCTTTTATTCATTTAATTCATTAATATATATCACTCAATTTAGGTCAAGTGTGAGTGCCGAAAATTAAGTGTTAATTTCAGCCTCCATCACTTCCTAATTAAGAGATATATCCTAATTTAAATTCCAATAGAATTTAATTTCAAATGGTATTAGTCATTTAATCAAAACAAACTTACTTATTTAAGGTAAAATAAGTTATCGAATTCAACTAGTATTTTAGTTTGAATTTTGGCTACTTTAATTCCCTCTCAAGTATTATATTTTGATTAAATACAAATTAGGATTTAATACTCAATTAACTTAATTATACATAGATAATTAATTAATTGAAATTAAACCTAGCACATGCCAACAAATTTCTCTCGTGACCAACATATTTGCCTAAAACAGCTAGCTGTTTTAGGCAAAAAACTCGTTTCACATATTTGCCTAAAACAGCTAGCTGTTTTAGGCAAAATCGTGGCTTAACAGATTTGCCTAAAACAGCTAGCTGTTTTAGGCAAAATCGCACCTTGACAGTTTTGCCTAAAACAGCTAGCTGTTTTAGGCAAAAAAACAGTTGTTTTAGGTAAAAATCTGTTTACCCATTTTATGCATTAATTTGACTTTAAATAAAAGTCCAAATTAATTCCCAATACACAATTTAAATATTTTAAACCCAATGCTTTGTGTACGATCCTATAGGTCCATTTAATGTTGGCAATGAATTAATAAATTAATTCAAAGGCTATATATATTCTCTAGCAAGATATTATAGCATTCCAAATTAAATGAAAATGCATATGTCATTTAGTGACCTAATGCAATTTTGTATAGTCCCTTACCCATAAATATCAGAATTAATATAAGACATGGAACTAGTCATCCTTATATATATTAATTCCTTTCTTGATATTCCAGTGACACTGAACTCTCAGATAAATAATGATTACTCATTATTTCATCTCGGTATGGCCATACACTTCTCAGTTCACTGATCAAGTGGCCGATGATATTTTCTCTCTTATTGAGAGGGGTAATCCCTTCACTTCTCTCATGCTCTCTAACATGAATTAATGCATACCCAATCATACACGTACTTGTCACTCTGTTACGAGCACGTTAGGTGTATGTCAAAGTACACAGTAATTCATAAAGAGTTTCATAGAGATTTCAGGTCTAAGAACTCCGATATAAAACTTGCATATGAGAAACACTTATGACTTGTACCATGTAGTGTTCTCATGAGCGGATCGTATCCAGATACCATGTTCTTTAACATGTATCTATGATCTCTGATTGACACTCTTGTCCTAATGATCCGTAAGACAGAACTCATAATATCAGAGAGAGCATACTAGTCTTAATTCATTGTTATTCCCATAACAATGACTGACTAGGGATATTTAGAATGAAGTCTCATTTGTTTCAAGGTCTTACAACCATGTGCCTCACACATGATAACTTAAACCGAAACGACATTCTTGGATAGTTTTGTCAATTGATATGCACAGGACTACAAAAGATAAAACTAATGCCTCATTTTATTAATTTCAAGTGTTTCGTTACAATGCATTGGGGCTAGGGCATACACTAACAAATATCCCTAGTCATAGAATTAACAAGATAGGACATTGTTAATTCGGACAGACTAGCACATGTTATGCTTCTTGAATGGTTCAAGCAGTGGTTCTCATAACTATGATTATGGAAGATAATCAAAGCTAACATGTGGATGCTTGTTAGAAGAACAAGTTCATTGGAGACCTGCAAGAAGAATCCTCACATGGATATTAAATCTATGTCAGTGAGGAATCTCTTCATAGCGGTTGTGCAAGTATCCTTAGACTTGAGATCACCAAAGTTATCTTAAGTAGCAAGTGGTACACTTTGACTCCATAACTGATTACTTCCAATTGGGAGTGAACATAGTTAGGAGATTGGGTATATTATGACTTACTTGAAGATAGTTGAGTGATTGACAAAGGATTCACCATCCCAGATTTAACAAGGGAAGTTATCTCACATGTTTCTATGATTGCCTTGTGTAGAGAATCTCTAGCCAGAGTAATATGCCAAGATGGATAGAGATCCATGGAGGGAATTTTGGGAACAATGGTTAAATTAATAGAACATACATAATTAGATTTATATGAGTTGACAAAAATCCATACTCAGAATCTAATTGAGATAAGAGTGGTGAAAGGAGTAATTGCACGGTAACTATTTCTATGGAAGGGTACAGTCAAACCACATGACTTTCCTGACATTTGGATAGTCATGATGCCTAGCTAGAGGCCAATCATGACTTGTATAATGATGTATCAAAATATCAATAGAGATTGATAAAATGATTTAAAGGAGTTTGAATCATGTGAGTTTTGAATAGAACTCACAATTACATATTATACTGCCAACATGGACAGGAACCCAATAGGTCACACACATATAGAGAAAGGATAAAATGATAAAATGACAAGGATAATAATATTTGATGTTATTATGAAGGAAGAGAAGTGAATATGATAATAATTAATTAAAGAGTTTAATTAATTATGATCAAGTAAAATTATCCGCGGAACTTTTGAGAAATGTTCTGTAAATTGGACCTAAATGAAATAATGTATTTTATGATTAATTATTATTGTTTTATAAGTGTTATAAGACTACTATAAGTGTGATAGGACTGATATAATAATTAATAGGTCCATTGGAGGAATTATTAAGGGCCAGAGGAATGAAGAAAGTTGGCGAAAGCCATTCTGTAAGGGCCACACGCCTACTCCAATACAGAAGGCCTTAATGGCCCATTTCATGCACCAAATTAATTTATATATGTTACATAAGTGTTATGGAACTCACATATTTAATTTGGTTGGATTTGGAATTCATTTGGGTATTTAAATCCAATTAGATGCACATAGGGCCTAGTTTGTGGATTTTGTGCATGGTCTTTTATGAAAATATTTATTTTGAATTTAATTAAGCCCAAATGATTATAATTAATTCAGGGGCCCAATTAATAATTCTCCAGCAATTTTAAAGAGCCCAATCTCATTAAGGAGTTGGAATTTTAACCTAACTATAAAAGGCCAATTAATGAGGAATTAGGGTTAAGTGATTAAAATAAAAAGAAAGTCTTTTTCTCTATTCTCTCTCTCCTTTTTGTGCCAACTCCAAGCTAGCTTCTTGGAATTTCGGCCAGCCCTAGTTAAACACCAATTTGTTGGTTCAATTTATCCCTCTCTAGTGTGGATTACTCATTGGAGGTGTTCGATTTTGGACACTGTGATTTGCGACAACCCGGTGCGAAGTAAAATCAACTATTCAAAAAAAATCAAAGGTGATTTTTCTTATTCTCATATAGTCATATTGTGTATTCATGGCAAGATCAGATCTAATGGTTAAAAAAAATTTAAAATTCCGCTCATGTATGTGATGCATGTAACCGTTAAAATCCAATAGAGGGATACTTGAAGAGTTATGTTGCTATGGAAGGATGCTTGAAGGGTCACAATGCTTGACAAGGAAGTTATAAATATAAATGGTGGTCATACAATTCAAATTTCAAATCAAATTTTAAAGAGGCATGAATTTTCACCAAGGGTTGTGTACCTCTAGAAGGATGTTTGAAGAGATACAATGTTTGGCTAGGAGTCTATAAATGCAATGAAGATAAAAGAAGAAAAGAGGAGAGTTAAGAAATAATTCTTGATGATAGATGAGAGATACAGAGTGATTAATTTTATCTTTTAAAAGGAAGTCAAATATCAAAAAAGAAGAAGAAATCTCTAATGAGTAAAGGATTGAGAGATTGTCTTTTCACTTATGTTTTAATTTATTCTTCTCTTCTTTGTAATTATTTGAATGGTCTTTTGTTGGAAACTTGAATGAATATGTTAATAATTTGTTTATTCTTATTATTACAAGTAATCTTTAGTGCAAAATTTCTTAATAGTATTATTTGCATTTAAGTAATTGAATGTTCATTATAAGTAAGAGTATAGATCGAGAGATTGATTCTTATTTACATCTATTAGGAATTCATTATAGAAACTTCACTAGAGAGATTGGGATGTTAAGATAGTTGCTATAGGTTAGTGTTTATTCTTAAAATTTGTAAGTATGACAGTCTAATTCATTAATGAGTGTTAAGGGTTAGAAGTTATATTTGCATGTTTTAGGCATTCTATTTCAGTTCGAGAGAATGATTTATAACCTTATTCTAACTTGACTTGCATTATAAAGGTTGCCTTTCATTCAAAAGAATAATATCAAGTTTCATATCATTAATTTTTACATTATTATTTGTATTTGTCTTCTTTGACCATAATTAACTTAGGATTAATTAATAGTTTAGTATAAAATTATTAGTTTAATTTAACAATAAAATTAATGATTTATTGTAAACAATATTAAAATCAAGTAGTAGTGTGTGATAACCAATCTGATCCTCATGGGAATAATATCTTAAGTACTATAATCAGTGAACTGTGGCTTGCAGATTTAGCACTAATAGCAACCCATTACCATACTAAAATGGAAGTGGGATAGAATTACTATAGATTTTGTCACTAGATTACCTCTCACCAGAAGACAACACGAATCGATCTAGGTAATTGTAGACAAATTGACAAAGTCTGCTCATTTATTACCTATGAGAGCTCACTATCCATTGACAAAGTTGGCAAAGATACACATTAATGAGATTGTTTGGCTTCATAGAGTTCCCTCCATTATATCAGGCAAAGATCCCCCTTTACTATGAGATTTTGGAAGAAATTATAGGAAGCACTGGCTACTGAACTCATTATAGCACTGCCTTTCATCCACAAATAGATGACCATTCAGAAAGGGTTATACAAGTGTTAGAAGACATGTTAAGAAGCTGGATATTGGAATTTGAAAGTAGTTAGGAACAGTATCTTCCATTGGCTTAATTTGCTTATAATAACAGTTATCAAACAGTATTAAAATGTGGCTTTATGAACTTTGTATGGGAGGAAATGCAGGACACCATTACGCTAGATAAAACTTAGTGAAAGCAAGCTAGTGGGGCCAAATTTGATAAAAGAAACTGAAGAAAAGGTGCGGATTATCAAGGATAATTTGAAAGCCACTTCTGACCACCATAAATCTTATGTAGATTTGAAAAGAAAAGATATAAATTTTGAAGTGGGGGAAAAAGTCATCCTAAAGGTGTCTCCCTAGAGGAAAATTCTAAGATTTGGCAAAAAGGGGAAATTGAGTCCTAGGTTTATTGGTTAATATAAAGTGATACAACATATAGGACCAGTAGCCTATAAATTAAAGCTACCACTCAAGTTGGAAAGGATTCATAATGTTTTCTATGTTTCGATGTTATGGCAATATCGATCTAATCCAGCACATGTCATTAGTCCTAAAAAATACAACTAAGACCAGATTTGTCATATTATGAAGAACCAGTTAGAATCATTGCCAGAAAAGTTAGACAATTGAGAAATAAATAGATACCCTTGGTAAAAGTACTCTAGAATCGCCACAATGTTGAAAAAGTCATGTGAGAACCAAAAGAAACAATGAGATCACAATATCCTCATTTATTCAATCTAGGTAAATTTTACAGATAAAATTTTAAATAGCATGAGAGAAATGTGATTCCCTCATTATTCGAGTCGTCAGAATTATACTTTTCAGGGTGAATAATGACATCGGGTAATACCAAGGTGAATAGCACCACCCAGGACCCATAAAAAAATTTTCATCACCACTAGAAAGTACAATTTATGATGAGTCTGCTGATATAATTTGAGGTCAAATAGGCCTTCAAAATAGACAAAGAAAAAAATCATTGGACTGTGTTTATGGTTTGACCATGACTTTGATCGGCCTTAAAATATTCCACAGACCTCCAAAAGTTATTCCATTTACATGGACAAGCTTGAAATAATTTTAATTAATATTTGGAAGTGAAAAATAATTTTTTTGCCAACTTTGAATTTTTGGGTTTTGAACTGGTGGATTTTTACCTCCGGAGCTCGAATTGTATAGAAACTAAGTCGGATTAACTCAAAATTTTAAACATGATTTAGATAATATTTTTAAATAATTTTAGACTTATTTTTGAGATGAAATAGTAATTAAAACAAGTAGCCAATGAGAGGATGACAAGTGTTTAAATATTAACCTTTAGATTCAATATTAAGTGTTTAATCTTAGCCATCCATTTTGTACCCACTAAAATACAAAATAGAGTTGGACAAATTTCCCCATATCTCCCAAAATTCCAGTTGTCCACCCCATTTCCCTTAGAAATTGAATGTTTCATCCATAACCATTTCTTCACCATACTTTCTTCAAGCTCTCTAATTCCACCATTTTCCTACCTCAATTTTCATCTAGTTTCCAAATATATTATCCTCTCATCCTAATAAAAAATTTGGGAGCAAATTCAAGCTTGGAAAATTAAAGTAAGGAATTGCAGTGAGAAAAATTAAACAAGTAAGTGAATTTATGTATTTTTGTTAGAATTAGATGGAGAATTTAATAGATTAGTATTTTCTTGTCATTTTGGGTAAAGAATTGAAGAAAGTCTCTTGGAATTTCATTATGTCCATTTTGGTTTAGGTGAAGAACAAAAGGAGAAGGAAGAAAAAAGAAAGGAGAAAGGGAAAGAAAAGGAAAGGAAAGGTGAAGAGAATCAAGTGGATTAAGGTATGTAGATTTTGCTTTAGTATATATTACGTTTTAATTCAAATTAAAGGTAGAATAATTAAATTAATGGATAAAGAATTGATTTTGGATGAAAAAGTATAGGAAAGAATGGATAAAAATGTGAAATTAGGTTAAAAACCTATTATGTCACTTATAGAAAAATAGTATAATGTAAGGTTTAATTCAAATTCAAGGTTAATTCATGTAATTAAATGATGGTTAATGAGATATATAATGTTGGAGGCATGAAATTATGGTTAGAAATAGCACATTAGCTAAGAAATCCATTATGTAATTATATGAAATTAAGTATACATTAGGAACTAAATTTGTTTAAGGTTAGAATAATATTTATTATGCATGAATAACATAATTAAAATGAGTTTTGTAAATTAAATTAATATATATGCATGTGAACAAATGAAGGCTGAATGGTATGCCTTGGTAATTTGAAAGTATAAATGATAGGAATGTTGAAATAAATCTACATATGTGTAATTTAGAGTTAAAGAACATGATGGGAATTAAAAATAACATAAAAGGAATCATGGAAGGTTTGTAACTAATTATTGCCAAGTGGTGTAAATGAATGAATTTATGTTATTACAGTAGTTTTATACATGAAGATAAATTTAAATGATAAGTAGATGAACTTGAGTAGACAAATTTTATTTTTTCCTCTTGCTCTCATAGCAAGTTTTTCTTTTTTTTCCAAATTATTTTTACCCTACTCACCTATGGAACCTAACTCTGATGCGGCTGATATCACTCAAAGATATGAAAAGGTTACTTTAGAAGAAAAGTCAGATGATGGTTTTTTTTTAGATAAGGAGGATTTCATTGATAAAAAGATAGACTTGGCCTTATGTCTTATAAGGAGGATCATTTCTAGCAGATCTGTTATTGTTACTACCTTCAAAGCTATTATAGCTGAGGCATGGCAACCTAGTAAAGGCATTGAAATTTAAGAACTGGTTCCCAAACTCTATAATTTCCAATTATTCAATAAGGTGGATATGAATCTAATTTTTAATGATGGACCTTATTCTTTTAAGCAAAAACTCCTAGTTTTGAAAAGATGGAAATAAGTATGCAACTAGATAATATTGAGTTATTTGCAATAGATTTTTGGGTGCAATGCTATAATCTTCCTATTAGCTATTGGACAAAGCATATAGGTAAAAAATATAGGCAATCATTTAGGGTCCTTTGTTAAGATTGGTCCTAAGAGAATCACTTTAAATGTTAAAAAACCTCTCAGAATCTATATGAAAGTGAAAAAGCTGGGAGGCAATTGGGTGGTGATCAATTTTAAATATGAGTGACTTCCTAGTTGTGTTTTCTATATGGCATTATAGGTCACCAAGAGAAGTTCTATGATAGAAGGTTTGAGATTGACTTAAGTACTCATCAATTCAAATATGGAGCTTTTCTTTGGGCTCTAATGAAAAAGGTTATCACGTACTCTAGTGAGCAGTGGTTCAAATCAAACATAAAGGCCATTAATACAAATATGGGTAAATCCAAAATTATAGGCAATAATTTGAGTTAGATTGTTACTTACTAAAACCAGTAAGATTTTGTTTTGGGACAAAATTTTAAAATCCCTAATTCTGAGGGATCTAATCATACTGGCAACAACTCCTTGATTTCAGCAAATCAAATGAAGGGAATCTACTTACTAAAACAGAACACTCTTACATGTATGGGGATGTTAGCCTTTTGGCTAACAAGAATATACTAAGTGGAAAAGGGATAATTGTTAATACCAACTCTCAACTTGATTGTATTTTAGAGATTGATAGTAAATGGCATCGTTCCACAATAAAACTTTTAGACATAAGACCAAGTACTTCTTCCTATATAACCCAAGATAAAGTAGTTGGAGATGTTTCAATGATTAAGGCAGAACCTATTGATCAAGCTTGCTAGGAGCTATGATCGCCTTAACTTGGAATTGTTGTGGTTTAGGCCAAACCTAAGTAGGTCTAGAATTGATTGACATGGTCTATTCTCTCCGTCCCTCTTTTATATTCTTATGGAAGTTCGAATTTCTTAAGTTCATATTAAAAGATTGTGTAGTCATCTTAAATTTGATGGAAAATTTTTAGTCCATAGTTTTAACTCAGGTGGAGTCCTAGCCCTTCTCTGGAAGAATGATATTTTTATCTCTCTTCGTTCTTACTCCCTTTTTCACATTGATTTGCTTATCTCTTCTTGCTCTCATCAGGATGTTCGGATTGATAACGAGCTGATAATAACATTTGACCTTAGTGTGTTATGGGAGATTTTAATGATCTTTTTGCTACTTCAGAAAAAGTTAGAGTTAATCTACATCCTATCTCTCTCATTAATGCTTTTCGAGACACAATTCAAACTTGTGGTCTCTATGACATAGGCTTCTATGGTTATCAGTTTACTTAGGAAAGATCAAGGGGTTCTAATAGTTAGATTTGTGAAAGACTGGATAAGGGACTTGTTATCGATTTTTGGTTTAATGTGTTTCCTGATAGTCATATAACTCACATTGGCATGGTCAACTTAGATCACATGGCTCTCTTATTAGCTACTACTCCTAGTTAGCAAGCCCAAACAAACGGTTTAGATTTGAAAATATTTGGCTACAAGATCAGGAGTTTAAGGAACTTATCTCTAAATGTTGGACAGATTAAGGCTCCCTTTCCATCCTCCAGTGCCTTGCTTTTTGCTCTAATTCTCTAGGTATGTGGGGACACTCGGTCTGCCATAAATTTATTGTTGAAATTATTGAATGTAAAAAACAGCTAAACATCTTGCATCCAAAAACTAATACGATGTCTTTAGCCTGGTTTAAACAATCTAAAGAAAAATTAACAGGGCTTTAATTCCAAATAAACACCTACTGGCAATAGCAAATTAAAGTCCAATGGCTAAAAGAGGGTGACATGAATACTAAGTTCTTATATGCTTATGCAACCAACAGAAGGAAGAAAAATATGATACCCCATCTATCAACCTTGGAAAGATTTCAACTACATTGGAATTCAAGGCTTCTAAAACACATTTTCGAGTATTTTGAGACTATTTTTAAATATTCAAATGGTGACATTCTGGAACAGCTTGACTGGTTTAAATCATGTATATCTTCTGTACAAAATAAAGATCTAATCCAGCCTTTTGATGTGGGGGAAGTTAAAGAAGCATTATTCTCTATGCATCCGGACAAGCTCCTAGACCTGATGGCTTCAAGCCAGGTTTTTTCCAATCTCAATAGGATTTAATTGGCCTAGACATTTCTATTTTTATCTTGGATATTCTTCATACTAGTATATGCCTATTGATCTCATTAAAACTATCATTATTTTAATACCAAAGATTAAATTGCCTAAGTTTATTTCTGACTATAGACCAATCTAAGTTTATTTCTGACTATAGACCGATTGCACTTTGTAATGTTATCTATAAAATCTTGGCAAAAATGTTAGCAAACCGTATGAATTTTTGTTGAATGATGTGATCTATGAGAATCATAGTGCCTTTATTCGTGGTAGATTAATTACCAATAACCTGCTTCTTGCTTATGAGGTTGGTCATTATCTCCATCATCAAACTCGGGGTGTCAATGGCACTATTGCTTTAAAACTTGATTTGGCTAAGGTGTACGATAAAATTCAATGGTTATAGTTGAGAAATATTATAAGTAGGTAGGTTTTCATGAACAATGGATTAAAACCATCATGATGTGCATTTCCTCTGTCTCCTATCAGGTTTGTACAGGTAGGTATTCCATTGGTCCCATTTCTCCTGAAATAGGTCCTAAGCAAGGGGAACCTCTCTCCCTCGAAGTATTTATTCTTTGTTCTCAAGGGTTATTTATTGCTCTTTCCAATTTAGAGCAAAGAAAGATCATTCATTGTTGTAAAATTACAGCAGGTGCCCCTACTATTAGCCATCTCCTATTTTCCAATGACTTATATTTTTTCTTTAAAGCTAACCTCTATGAAGCGGCAGCTATTAAAGGTTGTCTTCATATGTACACAAAAGTTTCTAGCCAAACGGTGAACTTTCACAAGTCCTCTTTGTGTTTTAGCAAAAATGTTGATCCTTATATGCGCTGGCTTTTTTATAATTTGTTGGGTATATCAGCCTCTCGTCATGTCAATTCTTATCTTGGTATGCCTATGTTTATAAGTCATAACAAACACCAAGCATTGAGCTTTATTAAAGATAGAATTTGGAAGAGGCTTAATAGCTGGTGTGATGCGTGTCGAAGCCACACTCATTTTCACATTTGGCTCTCAGAGGTCCACTTTTAGGGTTTGAGACCGAAAGAGGCTCGCTATTAACCATAAATTGGCTACTTTACAGTAAAGAGGGATCAAGCCCAAATTATTGTTGATAGTCAACCCATAAAGGCATCTACTAATGGGTCTAAAAAGGTAGGTGTCATAGAGTCGCCACCCAACAGAATGTTGGGAAATGATCCTCGACCTTTTGATGCCCAAACAGAGATTGGTGTTTAGGAAATCACTCTTATTAGGTACTTGGTTATGTATTGTTTTACAATGGATTTTAAATATCAATACACTCTCCCTTCTCACACGATACATTTGCAATAAAATATAAGTAAACATCCCAATCAACTAGAGAAAGCAGTAAATAAATAAAGTCCTACTTAAGTTATTACATGAGCAAATCGTCCTAAAGAAGAGAATAATATACAAAAGAAAGACAACTAAATATCATACATAAAATGGGCCATTAATTAGTTTGGGAACATTGGTCCCCTTATGCACATTTATAAAAAAGCCTTTATTATATTGTGAATTTAGGCTAAAAAATTGGACATTGGTCAACATTTATTAAAGAAAACCTAGTTAATTAGTAAAAATGATTTAAGTAGAATTTTATCATTTAACGTGCAAAAAAATCATTTATTACTACTTATTACATCTCCAAAATAATACATCCAAAATAATAATAAAAAACACTAAGAGAATAAATAAATAAATAACAATATAATATGCTAAGAGAAAAAATGAAATAACCAGAACAAGAGCACGACTTCCAATGCAAATTCCATATGTCTTCCATGGCCATGAATAAATAAATTCCTCAAAAGAATAAAGCAAGAAAACTAGTTAGCATCAACCATAAAAGAATCCATGCACGTAAGTAAGTTAATTACAAGTACAGCAGCATGAATAAAACATATTATATGTTACACAAATATGTTATAAAAAGACTTTGAAATAAAAGGCATTAAAGGACCTAAAATACACGAAAATAACCTAAAAAAACTCCAAGGATGGCCTAAATGAAGCAAGGGATGCCCAGGAAAAAAGCGAAGGACGGCTAAGAAAGAGGCAAAAGGACATCCCGTCCTTTGGGTGAGGGACGGCTATCCTTCACACCTTCTTCCCATTTCTCACTTACAGAATGGAGCAAAAATTATTAACGAAAGAAAAAAAAAGAAATTATATAAGTAGATATTTCAGCCCTAGATATACAATAATTAATCATCAAATCATGCTAAAACATGTCAAAACACTAAAGCTTAGATCAAATTAAATTAAAATTGGGGAAATACATCACATTCACGTTAAAAGGAAGAACTTCAAAACAATGATGGAGGAATCTCTTTTAATAACCATGCCTTCAATGTAAAGCCCCTAACATGATCCTAGTTAAAAAAATGTACGTTTTTATAGGATTATGTTTGTTTATGATGAAAATTAAAAATATGAATTTCATATTTAGTATGGAACAAGTGATAAATTATTTTGTTATTATATTAATTGCATGAAAATAGAATTTATTATTATAGTTTAATATTATTCGAGGGTATAATTGAAGTATAAAGTATTAATTTGGGGTAAATTTATAATTATGGCATTTTAGGGGTCAATTATGAATGGAAGAATAAATTGAGAGGTTAATTTAAAAGAAGGAATAAATAGAGGGGTTGATTTAAAGAGAAGAATTAAATGGAGGGGTCATTGTTAAGCATGCAAAAAGGTGTAAGGTTAATGTGTGACATGCAAAATTTGGAAGGACTAAAAAGGAGATTTTACATGTCACTATATAAGCTATTTTGAGTGGAGAGAGGGTTGGATTTTTCAAAGGGAATTACAGAATTTGGTTTTCTCTCTTCTTCATCTTCTTTGATCTTTTAAAGCCTATCTTAGTGTTGTTGAAGAAATCCTTGCATGTGATGAATAATCAGGACCATTAGTGTAAAACAAAAAGGTAATTATCTTAATTTAATAATTCATCATCTTCTTCTTCATCTTATTCTTGATTTTTTTGAGTGTTTCATTGATCGAATGCTGGAATTTTAAGTTAATGGATGGAATTATTGATTAAGGAGAAGAGGTGAGTAGAAAGATCAAATGAAAAGGAGTGGCAAGGGATTGAAAGTGAAGGGGGATTTCGGCCAAGGTATGGGTTAGGGTTTATCTTGCATGTATAAGAATAATAATTGGATAATTAATATGTTTATGTGTGTTGGATTAATTAAATGGAAGGAGGCATGAAGTTAGGATGAGTTACAATGAGTGTTACATGAAAATTAATGAAACTAGTGGTTGTATTTTCATTATAAAATGAGTTAGTAACCTTTAATTGATACCATGTTAATTTTTATAGTTACATAAGAGCTATATGCATAAAAGTTTAGTTGAAACCTAGCACTAAATTGGCTTCTAAACTATCCTTATATTTAATGGAATATTAGGTGAGCTGTTGAACCCAGTTCTAGAATAGATTGTGGTTAATGTGTTATCTTTTTATGTGTAATGGTCAGAATGCTATGAGGTTAATTCCTATTCCAAATAGACTCCTAAATGCACATTTTGTATGTAGGAAGTATGAATTAAAATCGTGTGCAAGTATGTCAAATATTGACCTGAAATTCGTAGGGACTGGATGTACTGTTAGGGAACAGACCTTAGTAAATTGGGCATAACATTTGGTATATTTGTTAAAATGCTACAAAGTAAAATTCTGGTAAAATTGGAGACATGGAAGTATAACTTTGATGAAGAAATTTTGGTCTAATTCCTTCTGAATTTTATTTTAAAAATCTTTATAAGTGGTAACAAACACTATTTTGGTTCTATGAACAGCCTATAGTTGTTCTCAAATATCTTGAGCTATAGACAAGATATTAAGGTGAATTTTGATGCTTTAGAAACTAGACACATAGGGCAATAAAATTTTAGAAGATCATTTAGCCTAAAAATGACGTTTTCAAAATCATAAGTGGCTCACAAATTAGGTCCAGAATTGTTTCCTGTGTAGAATTTTAATGTATCTTACATTATGCCTTTTATATAGTTAAGTTAAATTTGTGTCTATGTAAATATACAATGAATTGGATATGCCATGCGATATGACTATTAATAAAGGGCTATATATATATATATATATATATATATATATATATATATATATATATATATATTCATACATGTTTATAGGTAAAGATTATTGATAAAGATATCTAATTAATATGTGTGTGTGTGTGTGTGTGTGACTAAACTTTTATACATGATTGTTATATGTAAGATAAATTATATGTATTTAATCCTATGATGATTAAGTGTATATTTTAACATGTACCTATACTTTAAAATAAGAAATACAATAGTATGACCATGTTCACATGTAATGTCTTATGGATAACATGTTAAAGTATCTATTATGGTGATATATGCTCAATTGTCAAAATATTGAAATGTTAAATGGCAAATTGGTTACATGTATTTATATAAACTAGGGATTTTGGATATTTTTACATGATCACATACCTAAGTTGTGATGTATTGGAAAGTTATAAAAACAAGGCATGACTTATGTTGAACACTTGAACAAGTATGATATATTACCTAATTGTCATCGTATGATCAAGCTAAATGTGATGCCTACTGTTAACATGATCAAAAACTATGTGAAATATTATATGAACTTTGTATACATAGTTATGCTATAGTAATAATATATATGTACTTTGGTTATACATGTGCAAATTGATTTAATCAAGTGCAAGCATGATATATGAAAACGAAATTAAATAAAGTATTGCCTGTAATTAGAGTTCAATTGTGGATAGATAGGTGCCTATAGGGATTTTGCAGCTACCACCGTCAACCTAATTAGGTCTAAAGTACAGTGATCCTATTGGATCATGAACACCCCATTTGGGTTGTTAGTTGACCCTATATGGGTCCATTTGACCGGTGCACCATACAGTTGACCTCGTTTGGGTTCATAAATTTGATATCCTCGAATATTCACCATTTTGATACCCTCCGTTATCCACCTTTAAGACTTAAGCAGGCTATGTTACAGTATAAATACATCATAATTAGGTACAGTATACCAAAGCATATAATTTACAGAATATTTTGTTTAATTGAGTTTTTCAATGCATGTATTTGATTCTTATGCTTATATATATATATATATATATATATATGTACAAAACTTTTATGAAATGTTGAATTTATGGAGACTACTTGAATGCAGGAATACATTGCTGATCAAAGACATTGTTACTTTTATCATATGCTTATCATTTATGTGTTATTTTATATGTTTTTAAATTATGTATGATTTAATGAATCTAATGATCACTATAAGTGGTTGTCCTTTACTTTTATTATCCCTACTAAGCTGTATAGCTTAGCACGGGTTATTTTGATCCGTGTAGGTTTTGGTAGTCAAGGCTTTTGCACATGAACATTCTCTGCATCAGGACAGCAACACTAGTTTTTAGAAGTTGATGTAAAAATTTTGATTAATTTTGTATAGTTCCTTACATGTTTAATATGTATAAAGTTTATATTATATATGTATGTCATATGGAGGTTAAGGTTGTAATAAGTTCATAGTGAGAATGCTAGTATATGCATACATCTAGAAGCTAGAATGACTTTATTCAAATATGTTGGAATGTTGAATGTTATGCATGATAGAGAAATGACTAAGGTAGTTGAATCTAGCATGATTAAGATAATGGGTTGCATAATGAGTCACTGTGCTTATTTAAAATGAAATGTACTTGAAAGATGTGAGAAGCCTAATTGGAATACAAGTTATATGATTAGACGGATCAGGTGACATGAATGCATGTAGTTGTTAATCGGGTTAATTGCCTAACATAACATAACTTGAGTAGACTTTATAATATATGATTGAGATGCTAGATTAGGGTGTTTCATTTGATATGTCACATAAGCCAACAACAAATCATATTTTAATAAGATAAGCATGTTACTCAGTTCTTAAAAATTAAAATAGATCAATTTAACATCCAAATAAACATCCAATTGAATAAATAAATGGTAGAGATAGAAAATATAAATAAGCCTAGAATATTACCCTAAGAAGATATTTTGACTCTGTGATTTTTAAAGTCCAGGACTCTACTCCGAATCGTGTTCCTTTATTCTTAGAAGAAGTATGAAATTCATTTTTAGTGTGAAAAGATTGTTAAGGCATAAAGCTTTTAGAAAGAGAAAAGAAATTGATTTTTTCCCTTCTCTAATGGCTTTTTTTTCAAAAAATGATCATTCCTCTCCTACAAAACCCGAATCTCTTTGTTTTTATACCTAAGATAGATTTTTAACCTAATCACAACTCAAATTTTGCCAAATTAGAAGAGACAAATCCCCAAAATTTGGACCTGATATCAGTCTAAAAAACCTTTCTCTTTTGAAATTTTAGGAAAATGTGGAAAAAATTGGGTTTCGACCAAAAGACAGGTGTCTGTGAGTGAGGGACGACCATTCCTCATTACTAAACCCCAGATTTTCCAAAAATGCCCCTATTTTATACTGTTCTTGAGGTTATGACCTATAGACGGCCACCCTTCAGGTGATAGAGGGCCGTCTGTCACCACTGTCTATCCAGAAATAGGGTTTTTGCCCATTTTGTTAAAACACTAGTAAAATTTTTGAGAGTTTTTTAGAGAATTATGAAAATCTTTAAGAGAAGGCGACAAATCCACAATTGGAGCTTGGAGATCTGAATTTGCTGTCAGCAATACACTGTTTCCTCATCATCGGGCAACCCTAATCTATGATGCCTTGGGTCACAGTGTCTACATTTGGAGAAATAAATTCCTTTCCTAGGGTGGTAAAGAAATTCTAATTAAGTCTGTCCTTCAAGCTATTCTAGCTTACCTCATGAGTTTGTTTCTGATTCCTTAAGGCATTTGTGATTTGATTCATTAAATGCTTAATAGGTTTTGGTGGTAGTTAAATGGTAATAATACTAGTGGTATCAATTGGATTTGATGAAATTTTCTCTATGCTCCAAAAAAATGGGTGGCCTTAGGTTTTGAAATGTTTATGAGTTTAATATTGCTTTCTTAGGTAAACAAGTCTGGCAACTCCTTTCTAGAAGTGATTCTCCGGTTGCTAGGGTGTTAAAGGCTAAATATTACCCGTATTGTAGTGTTGCTCAAGCCCAGTTAGGAAGGCATCTTAGTTATACATAGCGCAATATAATGGAAGCAAGGGATATAGTTACTCAGAACTTCAAATGGCGAGTTGGTAATGGGACTAGTATTAACACCTATAAAGATGCCTAGCTTTTGGATAAATCAAACGTGAAGATCTCCTCTTTTCCTACACCTGAGATAATGAATTTAAAGGTTTCATCCTTTTTATCAAGGGATTTTAACTGTTGCAACATTTCTATTCTTTAGGCAAACTTTAACAGTAGGGATATTTTTCAAATTCTATAGATCCCTCTTGCTTAGTATGCTTCAGCGGATTCTATCTATTGGCTTTATGAAAATAATGGTCAATATTCAGTTAAGAGCATTAATCGCACCATTCATGGGTTAGTTCATCCTCTTGTGAATTTTGATTTTCCTTAGAAAGCTCTTTGGAACCTTCCTATTCCACCTAAGATTCGTATTTTCTTATAAAGATGTGTTATGGATGTTTTACCAACTAGGTATAGTCTTTTCCATTAACATGCTGTTGATCTCTTTGTATGTCCCTTTTGTTCTCCTCTAACTATAGAAACTATCCACCATGCTCTTTTTGTGTATCCCTCTTCAAAATTGATCTAGTATGATAACTTTTTACGTGTTTGTTTCGATGACATCAGCTTGGTAGCAACTATTCTGAGTTCTTGGTTGTCTTCCCTTCATCATGATGAGCTTCATCGGGCTCTGTTTCTATTGTGGGCAATATGGTATAGAAGAGATAAGTTTGTTTGGTAACATCAAAGGATGAGTAATGGGGCAATTTTATGTTTGGCTATTACTTATTTGAATCAATGGATAGTGGTACATTAGAAGGACTTTGTCTTTACACCATCCTTTGATCCCATTGTTCTAAATATTTTATTTCCTTCTTCTAATAATTTTATCAAATGCAAATGTGATGCTGTTATATTCTTGGTAAATAATCATATGGGTTTTGGTTGGATTTGTAGGGATTCTTCAAGGAGATTTAAAGTGGCTGGTTATAGGTCTCTAAATTGCCCTCTTGATCCCCTATTAGCTAAAGCAATGTTGATGAAAAAGGCTTTGGGTTGGATGAAGACTACTTGCTTCCAAAATCTGCATATGGAGATGGATTGTCTCAATCTATTTCATGCTCTTACCAAACCCTTTTCTTATGATTCCCCTTTTGGTTTTATTGTTAAAGACTACATTAATACAAGTCTCGATTTTAATAATTGTTTGTTTACTTTTGTTAGAAGATCTGGTAATGATCTTGCTCATATTTTAGCTAGGACCTCTGTTGTCTCTTCAGGAGTTAGTTATACTTCTCTTCCTTCTTGTATTAAATAGGTGCTTTAATGAAAAGGTCTTTTTTATTCAAAAAAATGGTATGTAGATGATAATGATGTACATTATGTGAAATATAATTACTATGTGATGTGGGGATGTGGAATTATATGAATTTATGGCTTACTTTGAGTAAATATTTTAAATAGCTTTTCCCTTAGTACCTAGCAGCGAAGCCAGAAATATAGAGTATAATTAGCTAGCCATAAGGACACTTACCCTAGTAATGAGTCATAGCAACTCGCAATAGTGGGCCACAAGCGATCCCACACTATGAGAATGAGAAAAGAATGAGAAAGATGAGAAAAAGAATTAAAAATGAGACATATGTAGATTTGGACCTTTGGGGTCCACATCTCGTGTACTAAATTTGAGGGTTTCATTTCTACCGTAAATTACTAGGGGCGAAACTAAAATAATATAATTTGATGGAAATGAAAAGAAATACTAAAAGACAAGTGAAAATGAATATTTAAGAAAAAAACTGAAGAAATCTTATTAATTGGGTATTAAAGGGTAAAATGATCAAAGGATAATGAAAATGTAGTTAAAAAGGGTAAAATTTGCATTATGGAATAAATTTGGTAAATGGAGGGCAAAACTATAATTTAGCAAAAAAGTTATAAAAATAGGGACTAAAATGTAATTTTGATTAAAAAAAGTGAATTTAAGGACTAAAATGAAAGAAGAGTTTAGGAATAAAAACATAAAAATGTAGTGAAAAGTGCTTAAAAATTAAAACTAGAGGCCAAATGGTAATTATGACAAAATTAGGGACATAATTGTCAATTTAGTAAAAGAAAGGATATAAGGGTCATTTTAGCAAAGATAAGGACCTAGATGCAATTATGATGAAAATAAAGACAAAATGGTAATTTTGGTAAAAGTAAAGATAAAATGGAAAGTTTAATAAAGGTTAGGCACCTAAATGTAATTTCCATAAAAGATAAAAATAATAAGGGCAAAAGTGTAATTTCACCCTAACTTAGGAATATAATAGGAATTTATATAAGAAAATGGGATTATGAGAAGTTAGAATAGTTAAATTAATTAATCTAAGAAAAGTAAGTAAATTAAGCATAATTAAGAATAATCACATAATTAAAGAAATAAGATATCATCAAGTGTATTTAATAATTGGTTAGGGATGTTAGTAAGAAAATGTTTAGTATTTTATTTAAGTCAAACTATACATTGTATTGAAATTAGTTAGTTGGGTATCCAACACTAGGATTTATGTTTAGTTCATAGTTCTTTACTGCGCGCAAGGATAGGTACTCAAACCAGGAGACTGGATGAATGAAGAAGAAATGTTGATTTTGGAATAGTATCTAGTATATTATATATGTTTATTACTTTGGAGAAAAGACTATATATATGTAATGTACTTATGACATTATGATATTATGGCATGTATATTGGATGGATATATAAGCTATAGTGTGTGTGAATATGATGATATTGGCAGCTTATGACTGTATTGGATATGATGATTATAGAAGTAATGTGTTGTTGCTTGGAGTATTGGAGTTGGAGGTTAAACATTTGGAAGTGTAAATTTTGAACTTTTGCAAGACAGATAGGTTAATATTATAACCGTTATGCTACCGAAATTTTCACGAAATGAATAGTGAATTCAACCAAATGAATACTGAAATTGCAATGAGTTATAATTGGCACTTAACAGACTAATACAATGGCAAATGAAACCGATTTCAAATCAATTGGTAATTAAATAAGAATAAGATATAATAGTGGAATTAAATATTCAATTAGTAACCTAATAGCGATAATTACAAATATTTCATTAGTGAGGCAAACAATAGTACAATTGTCCGATCGACAGGATAATCATCGCGTGATTAGATTCTCATGAGTGATATCAAAGGTGATACCTCTTTAAAGCATCTATGTTCTACATTCTTGGGATATCTTACCCGTCAAAGTCTCACAATTTATAAGTGCTAAAGCCAATGATCTTCGCCACTTCAAACGGACCTTCCCAGTTGGGCATTAATTTACCTACACTAGAGTTCCTTTTGCCAATCTCTGCCTTACATAGCACAAGGTCACCAACTCTAAGGATTCTTGGCTTGACTCTAGTGTTGTGATATTTGGCAAATCTTTATTTTTATGCTACGATTTTGGCACTAGCATCTTTGTGTTTCTCTTCGATTAGATCAAGTTCCATTAGTCTTTCGTCAAGATTCCATTCCTCAATAAAGGATTCAATCTTGAGATATGGGAGACCAATCTCTACCAGAATGACAACTTTCGATCCATAGACCAAGGAGAAAGGAGTTTAGCAAGTGCTTTCTTGAGGAGATGTCCTGTAGGACCAAAGCATGTTGTTAAGCTTTTATGTCCAGTTCCCTTTCGCTTCTTCTAGCCTCTTCTACAGTCCTTCTAGTATTTTCCTATTCGAGACTTTAGTCATTCCATTGGTTTATGGGTGCACCACTGAAGTGAATCTTGACTCGAAGCGGTGATCGTGGATATAGGCTCAGGTCAATCCATTTGGAGAAATGATCGACTGTGATGACAAGGAACTTCATTTGCTATTTCCCAGGCGAGAAGGGTCCTAATATATGAAGCTCCTATTGATCGAAGGGCCACGATATTCCGACCAATTGTTGGTCGATTGTAGGCTTTCTTATGATTCTCCTATGGATATGGAATTGTGGCAATGCTTTACAATTTCTTGTGCACTTTTAAAAATAGCAGGCCAAAATTAGTCTATTTACAATATTTTTCTGCACATAGCTTTGATGTTTCATGTGCCCTATAGAGTCCTTCATGAATTTCTCTGAGTATGTAGTTTCCCTCCTCTTCTAACACACACCTCAACCATGGATGGCTGAAGGCTTTTTTTTTATAAGAGACCATTAATCAGTGAATAACTCAAAGATTTTCTAGAAATTTTTCTTGCCTATATTTCATTTTCAATGAGAGTGCTTGTCTGTAGCTATTTGATGATGGGAGTCATCCATGTCTCCATTTCATAAATTTCCATTATTTCAACTTCTTCTATAGTTGGGAAAGATAGTTGTTCGACTAGAACATTTTCATCACCAAAATTTTGATTGGTTGAGGTGGCTTTAGCTAAAAAATCAGCCTACTTCATGGAATCTTCGGGGACCTTCTTAATAGTTATTCTCATCCCTGTTGACTTTAATCATTGGATCTTGACTTTAACTTTAGCCAAATAACCCCTTATTATAGGTTTTTTTGGCTTCAAATGTGCCAAGTACTTGACTGGTGAATAATTGAGAGTCGCTGTTCACTATGAGATTTTCTGGTCGGACGGATTTGACCAGTCTCAACCTTTGTAATAGAGCCTCATATTTAGTGACATTGTTAGAGGCATGAAAATCCATCTTAATAGCATAATCCACTTTAATTGTAAAAGGACTATGCAAGACAATCCCTACTCTACCTTTATGCTCATTCGAGGCACCATCGACAATCATTTCCCAGGTAATTTCTTCATATTTTAGGCCTGATTGAACTTCACCAGTAAATTCGGCCACAAATTCTGCTAATACTTAAGCTTTGATAGCCGATCTAGGCTCATACTTGATGTCGAATGGTTGCAATTTTAGGGCTTATTCTATGAGTTACCCATCAAGATCTGGCCTTTGAAGTAGCTTTCTAAGTGGCTCCGATCTAAATACTATGGTGTGAGCCTCGAAGCATCTATTGAGCTTGTCAGTGTATATCATTAAGGTTATTATCAATTGTTCAGTCGGGCCTTTCTTAACCTCTAATCCTCGTAGAACCTGGCTAATATAGTAAATGGGTTTTGCTAGTTTTCTTCCTTCCGTACTAGAATGACAGCTATTGCTTCACTGGAAGTTGATAGATAAAGGTATATTTTCTCACCCGGCATAGGTCGACTCAATAGAGAAGGCTCGAACATAAACTTTTTTAACTCTTCAAATGCATTCTGACATTCTTCTCGCCAACTAAAATTTTTATCTTTCCTAAGCCACTTAAAGAATGGAATGCAACGTTTAGCCGATGAGGAAATGAATCTGCACAGAGAAGTGAATCTGCCCAGGGAAGTGAGTCTCCTGCTCAACTTCTACACCTCTTTGACATTCTATGGTGGTTGCGTATTCAAGATCGCTTGGATTTTCTTAGGATTAGCTTTGATGCCACATTTCAACACCATAAAGCCTAGGAACTTACCAAAAGATACTCCAAATGTGCACTTTTCAGGATTAACCTTCATTTGAAATTGGTTCAAGGTGGCAAAAACCTTGGCCGAATTTGTTACATGATCAGAGTGTCTTTTGCTCTTGACAATCATGTCATCTATATAAACTTCTAAATTATGCCTGATCTGGTCTTTAAATATCTTGTTGATAAGCCACTGGTAAGTTGCACCTACATTTTCCATACCAAAAGGCACATATTGCAGTAGTACGTACCTTTGTTAGTGATGAAGCTCATTTTCTCTGAAACTAATAACAGGATTAGAATCTGGTGATATCTTGCACATGCATCAAGAAGTGAATATATCTCATGATAGGCTGTGGCATTGATAAGCTAATCTATATTGGGCAAAAAATAGCCATCCTTAGGGCATACCCAGTTCAGATTTGTGAAATCCATAAACATTCTTAGCTTGCTACTCTTCTTCTTCACTAACACTACATTCGCAAGCCAGTTTGGATATTGTACTTCCTAAATGACTCTGGCTTTAAGGAGTCGATTCACCTCTTCAACAATAAATTTGTTTCTATCAAGTGTATGCCTTTAAAGATTTTACTTAATGAGTGGAAATTCGGGGTCTATATTAAGCTTGTGCATGATGACGTTTGGGTCGAAGCCAGGGATATCTTTTGGTGACCATGTGAAGGAGGCTTGATTTATCATTAACACCTATGAGATGACCATTTTGGTTTTTTCATCTAGACCTAATTTGATCGACACATTTTTTCCATGAGCTAGCTCGTATGGGATCAAGTCTTCATCAACGTACATTTTTTCCTTTCCCATATCCTTTTGCTCCTTAGGCTCCACCAGATATAAGGCCTATTTTTTTCCTTTAACATGGCCACGTAAGCCCCTATTGCTGCTTTCTGATTGCTTTTTAATATCACCACCCTATTTGTTAGAATTTTTCATTACTATTTATCTAATGCTAGTAACTACATTGGTTTAGAATAACAAATGTCTGCCAAAGATGGCATTATAATCAAAGGGCATGTCGATGACCATAAAAGTGGACTTACATGTGTGGGTAACAGCTTTATCTCCTAATTCAATGAAGAGGTCGATGGAGCTTGTGGCAAAAATTGTGGCATTGCCAAGGCCTATCAAGGGATTGCAATCAGATCTAAGCTCACTAATTGGCAACTTCATCCTTTTGTAGGCATCAAGGGTGAGTACATTGACAACACTTACATTGTCAACTATGATTCTTTTGACTTTAAACTTATAGATAGTTACCTGTACTACTAAAGCATCTCATGCAGAAACTTGAGGTCTCTGGCATCCTGCAGGGATATGTGATAAAGGGCAAGTTTTTGCCTTAGGCAGAGAAGTAAATTCCCTTATTCCACTTGCTTAAATTTTCTCCATAAGATAATCCTCCAATAATTACATTGATCAGACCAGAGTATTGCCTATGATGATTTGAAGGGCCTAGTTTTCGTCTATCCTCATTTTTACTATCATCAAACTTTTCTCTAAACTCAACGAATCGACATGGGCTTTTAGGCTTTTGAGAAATAAACTTTTGCAGTGAGCCTCTTTGAATTAGTCTCTTAATTTCTTCCTTAAGTGCCTTGCACTCATCAGTGGTGTAGCCTACATCTCTATAGAATTGACAATATTTCAATATTTCCCAGTGTTGGTTAGATCTATCTGACATTTTTTAGGCCAATTTTCTTTGTTATAATAACTTTTAATCCACATCAACACCTTTGATGGCTCTGAATTGAGTGGGGTGAAGGTTTTTAGTAAGGAGCTCCCTCTTAGATCGGATTGAAAACGTTTGAACACTTTCCTCTTACTGGAACTTTTTAGGAGTCCACCTCTATTTGGGCTCCTCCAACTCTAGCCCATCTACCTTATCGAAACACAGCCTTTAAAGGCTTGTGAATTGGCCCTTAGTCCATAGTCCAACTGTATACACTGGTTTGCCCTGTCCACTAATTTGTATAAATCAGCAGGGGGATTTGTCGTTAGTGACTAAAATAGCAGTTTGTTCCTGATGCTCCTTGAGAACACTGTGATAGCCATCTCAGGATGTAAATTTCTGATTTCTAAAGTTAAAGCCTGAAATCTATCAATGTATTCTTTGAGGCTTTCTCTACTTCTTTACTTCAGATTTATTAAGTCATTGACAGTCTTAGAAGTCTTTATCTGAACAATTAATCTTGTAATGAAGAGCTCTCTAAGCTGTCCAAGTTAAATATAAAACCAAAGGGAAGACTATGAAACCAATCTAAAGTATCTCCAGCCAATATTATAGGGAATACTTTAGGATCTATTTTGCAGCATTCTCACTTTTGTGAACCAGCATAGGAGCTCAATTTCCCTAATCTTCCATGAGAAAGGGGAGATAGTTTTCCCACTAAACCCAAGTTTTTAAGGTGACCCAAGCTAAACTTCTTGATGGTCTGTAAAAACCATCTCTCATCTTTATTAACAACAGGTCCTTCTTTTTTGTGCTTAGATCTCTTAGGGGTACATATAAAGGATAAGTCATCATGCACCTCCTAGTGACAAGAGTACAAGGGGAAGTAATCACCATTCTTTTCTGAATTGCTACTATTATCATCAGGTTGGTTGTCAAGGGGATCTAGCTTTCCTTTACCTTTACCTTGATAATTGTGATATTACATGCTTCAGTGAGTACCTGAGCGAGGTCTTCCTTCACTAACAATAATTCCTTTTCCTTTGTTCCTAGCCAGGCTTTCTCTTCTTTCCTCAACCTACTTTCAGTTTCATAGCCTTCCTCAAGCATCTGGGGCTGCTTATTCTTCTTAATAGAATTCAAGAGTTTATCTTGCAGTTGTCCTCCAAAGCCTTTTAGAAGGGCTTTGAGGTCTTTAGCGATGATGAGAGTGGAGTTGTCAAGCTAGTTAACATCATTAAAGAGCTCCTTATGATCAAAAATAGGTATGAGTTCCTGTGGAGTTGCAGGGGTCTGTACGTAAGATTTTTCTCCTCTATTTTCCTCTTACTCGTCAGATTTTTCCTTCTATTTTTTGGATTTTTCCATCTTCGTGTCTCAATAAAAGCACCAAATAATAAGTCCTGAATTATTAGAACTTATAAACAGAGGGAGATGGATAAGAGTCAGCTATGCCAATCTGCTGGTGAAGGCAAGCCAATATGCAAAACGGATAGAGACTAACCCCCTAAGGTGCAGGGGATTAGCACTTTAATGCTTAAGTCAAAGAGGATAAAGAGAGAAAGAGTAGTGAAGGAATAACAACATGAGCAATACCTTATTCTTGAGGTCTTTTTGTCTATATATAGTCTCCAGGTGGCTACGGCATACAAAGTTAGAGTACCTGAATATACGATCTCGAGTATCTGTGGTTGGCAGATTTAGACATTTGACATGACAATCTATAGAATAGGAACTGCATGATATAACTTGTAGAGAGGGATAGATTGATCGGATATCAAGTCCTGATGTCTGATCAAACCATCCTAACACGTCCCAGGACAAGTAGTTGGTGGACCAATCGACGGTAATTGGGCTTGACCTATCCTGGGCATGTGATCGTTGGACCAAGCCTTAATATCAAAAGCTGAGTACTATCAATAATCAACAAAATTAAATTAAAATTTCTCACATAACATAAATCAACTAGCTAGGCTCATTAAAAAAAAATCCCGACCAAAGCCCTTTTCTCAGGGTATCCTTCTAGCATACCCTAATTTTTAGTCATGTAACTTCTTATGCCGTACACAAATTCTTTAGCACATTTTCTCAAATTAATTTTTTGATTAAATTAGCACATAATTATAATTTGTGAATATACTATATTTCTATTTGATATGCACTGAGAATCGGGGTCATTTTTAGCAAGCCAAAAATTAGCTAGAGTTTCTGTAAGCACAAGATAAAAGCCTCCTAAGGCTAGAATAAGTAGGTGTCCGAGCACAAATGCTCCAAACGCTATATACAACAATGGGTATTTATATGATTGGGTTGACGAGAGATACTTTCATATATCATGGGTCCTCTCAAATCGGTGAAATTTTTTCTTGAATGTTGGCAGGATGAGAAAGACTCTGGTTGCATCCCCTGTTTCATCTGGCCTAGCTTGCTTTAAAGCGCAATCTCCCAGGCTACTCTATAGGTGGACCTTCAAACCAATTTGATAATAAACCTCAATCAATTATTAAATTTACTTTGGAGAATTTGAACCATCTGATGAACGGGAGTCCAATCTATATGCTCATATAGTTATTGGTGTAATTCAAATTCGTATCACTATTTATTATGAAAAATGTTCACATTATTCTTATCTATCTCAAATATTTATTACAATGTTATAAGTATATGCTAGAGATATACAGTGGTAAAAAAAACTATTCGTTAGCACTTACGAAATGAGTTATTTTATGATATGAAATTAAATGATAATAAATCAAACGTTTTTTTCTATGAGATATAATAAATTTAGAATTTGATTTTAGATGAATTAAATTAGGGATAAATCCTGCTATTAACAATGTTTTTTTTCCTTCTGTATAGTTTATGGGGGATGATAACAACCGAACTTACAGACCGGTCCAACGGTCCTGCCTTGACCAGGCACCTAGCTCAATGAGGACCCCGTGAACCGACCAAGGGGTTAACTTTCCTAGGCTCACTAACCAATCCATAGTTCGTTTACGAACGTGTTTCGAAAATAGCTCTACCATGATGGATAAACAGTCACCACTAACCCATGTTTCCCTTGAGAATTGCTGAAAATGGGTTAGTGGCCGAAAAGAATAGAAAACTCCTCTCATTATCTCCTAAAAATGTGCTGACTCCTCCTATAAAAAGAAAAAATAGGTATGAAATGGTTACTGAAATATTTGTTTTAAACTCTTACTCTTTACACAAAAATCCTAACTTGACTGTCGGAGGCTCCCTTGTCGGAAACCCACTGGTCTTTTGTCTATTTTTGCAGGTGATCACAAGGAATTCGTTGTGCATTTTACCTGTTATCATTTGGTGTGGTGAGCATGGAACATAACCTTTTCCCAGATCTCAACCTAAACACCTCCCAACAGGAAAACCAAACATCCAACCCCGCCCCGTTAGGAACACTACAATTTCTCCCTCAACCCAAAGACACTGTCTTGGCTTTCCTAGCCATGGTAATCCCAACTATTACCCCTAGCATTACCCCTCAAACTGCCCAATCTCTCATTATCGCACTATCAACCATCGTAGCTTAGGCTCAACCCCAGCCCTTGCCCCCGCAAACCACCAACCTACCTCGTTCTTTGCAGCTCGAGAAAGAGAAAACCCCAACAAGGCCAACTCGAAGAAATACCGAGGAAGCCACTGGAAAAACATATCATATGCAATCACTACTCCCCACTTAGACAACTAAAGAGATGAAAGATTCACGCCCCTAAATGCCTCTCATGAACACATACTAGATTGGCTAAAACAGAACGGACAAGTTAATTGGCCAAGACCCATAAGGTAAGATTCGAATAGGGATCAGGGCCTTTACAGTGCTTTTCATAGAGACAAGGGCTGTGAGACTGAGGAGTGCAGGTAACTCAAGCGAGAGATCAAACACCTAGTTCAAAAAGGTACCCTGGCTCAGTTCACCAAGCAAGACGAGAGAGGGAAAAGACAGAGGTCGCCTTCTCTTCAACCAAACAGAAATAGAGCCAATAGTGGTCAACGGGCACCCGCCGGGGTCATACATGTAATTATCGAGGGTGAGCAATGGGATCATTCTCGAAAGAGGAAGGTCAAGGAGCTCATATCCGTCTGGTGGGGGACGAGCTCGGCCACAAATACGATTTAGTTTACAGCTATCGATGGGGCACATGTTCGGCACCCATACATAGATGCTCTAGTTGTTGAAGTAGTCATTCAAGACTTCTTGGTCCAGCAAATACTTGTCAACATAGGAAGTGCGGTCAACCTCATAACGGCCCAAGCATACAGAGTGTTGGGGATGTCAGAACATAGACTTAAGGAAGTCAGTGTCCCTCTCATTGGTTTGTCCGGACGACCTGTCTGGGTAGAAGGTTCAGTAAATCTACCTGTATAGATCGAAGACGATGCAGCGGTATGTGCTTACCAAGCAGATTTCATGGTGGTCGATATTCCACTGTCTTACAATGCGATATTCGGCCGACCTCTACTATCTGAGGTAAATGCCTATGTCTCCATAAAAAACCTTGTGCTTAAGATCCCCACAGACGGTGGAGTGGCTATTTTGAGAGGGAATAAGAAGACTTCTCGGGAGACATACTTGACTATGCTCAGAGGAGCCAATCAAGGCCTGTCCTTGGACACAATGGATGTACCTCAGAAGGAGGAACGAAGGGTGGAGTTGGCAAAAGTGTTACAAGTAGTCGAACTAGAGCCGGGGAAGAATGTTCAGATATCGACTAGAAAGACTGGGGCGGAGAAAAAAGCTCTGCTCTCAACACTTCGGGAGTTCGTCGATGTTTTTGCTTGGCAAACCTTAGACATCTAGGGAGTCAAGAAGGACTTAATAGTTCATTCGTTGAATGTTCGGCCAGAATGCAAGCCAATAAAATAGAAGAAGAGAAATCATGCCCCCGAGAGACAACTGGCCATTGAGAAGGAGACCGTAACTTTGCTTGAAAGCAGTTTCATCGACGAGATATTCTATCTGGACTGGCTAGCCAATGTCGTGCTTGTTCGGAAGAGCAGTGGCAAATGAAGAATGTGTGTTGATTTCATCGATCTAAACAAAGCATACCCGAAGGACTGCTATCCGCTACTGAACATCGACACACTGGTGGATTCAATGGCAGGATTCGAAGAGTACGCCTTCCTTGATGCCTCGATGGGCTACCATCAAATCCCGATGGCCCCAGCAGATGAAGAAAAAATAGCGTTCATCACTCACAGAGGAACTTACTGTTATCGGGTCATGCCCTTTGGATTGAAGAACGTAGGGGCCACTTACCAAAGGCTAATGAATCAGCTATTTGCCGAGCAGTTGGGAAGAAATATGGAGATCTATATGGACAACATGATCATCAAGAGCTAAACTTCGACAGACATTTGCACCGAGCTAAAGGAGACCTTCCATAGACTCCGAGATTTAGGCTTGAAGCTGAACCCTGAGAAATGTGCCTTTGGGGTATAGTCTAAAAAATTCCTTGGCTTTATGATATCAAAGTGGAAGATCGAAGTAAATTCGGAGAAGATTAAAGCGATTATGACCATGGATCCACCTAAAATAGTTTGAAAAGTTCAAAAATTGAATGGAAGGATCACAGCTTTAGGTAGGTTTATATCTTGCTCGACCAAACGATGCCTGCCCTTCTATCGAGCAATCAGGAACCTCAAGAACTTTACTTGGATAGAAGAATGCCAGCAAGTATTCTAGGCCTTGAAACAGTTTCTCTCAGCCCCACTACTGCTCCACAGACCACTAGCTGGTGAGGTTTTGTACATCTACTTATCTATCTCAGCCAGTGTAGTAGGTTCGGTCCTGGACAGATAAAAGGAGGGCCAACAGTTTCCCATTTACTACATGAGCAAATTACTTCAGGGGGCCGAACTCAATTATCCTATCCTAGAGCAGCTGGCCCTTGTACTCATCACAACAATAATTAAGCTCCATCCATACTTTCAAGCGCATGCAATTGCAATGCGTATGAACTCAAACTTGGGGAAGGTGTTATAGAGTCCAGAATGCTCGGGCCGATTGACAGAGTGGGCCACTTG